>BQNB010007141.1:0-94648 GCA_026074375.1 Tanacetum coccineum | reverse complement strand
ATTTATCTTGTGCTGTTGATCTTGAAGTAACACGCCCCGGACCCTTATTCCGCTGCGACCCATTTTGGGGGTGTTACAGTTCCAACTTTCAAAATACAAATTGACACTTTTGATTTGCCCAAAATTTTCACTTTAACGACCGTTACACTCTTTTACCGAATTTTACGAAAACGCTCGTTTTCTGATAACTTTCAATTCGCACTTCACGATTAACGTTTTATCCAAAATTTCACCAACTTATAAGACATTTCGTTCAATAAGTTTATTTCAATCCACCCAAAACTCATAAACATATTTTCAAATTTAATGTCGTGCCGGTACGCTGCGTGACGATTTCTGCTAAACGCGGGATAACTTCCCGAAAAGCACTAAAAGACCCCATAACCATTCCAAAGCGAAAAGACGAATCAAAAGTGATTCTCTTACGATTTCTATGACTCTCCTAAAACCTGGTTAAACCGTAACCGTTTTTACCCAAAATAGGTCAACCGAAGTCAACTTTTTGGCTTTCTCCAAGAAAACTGACAAAATCAAAAGACTCCAATATATATAATCATAATACTTTATAATACTTAACCCATGAATAGTTACCGGTTATCACAACTACCACCTCACTTTACATACCCACCTTTGTTCCTCAACATTGTCAACCAACAAAACATCAAACAAACCTTTGAATTCATCGTCTTTGAGGTTTACAAATATGCATCACACCAGTAGTTTCTAACATGATTATTTTTTTTAAATAACAAAAATACAAACACCTTTTTGTCTACATACACATGGTTTTTTACTACATATAAATCCAAATACTTGATTTCTTCAACTCCTCATACACTTAAATTTATTTATTTTTATTATAAAAAGGAAAATAATTAAAATACACCAAATACCAATAATGAAAAAAGTGTTGTGAATGTGAAGAATAAGAGTAAAAGATGAAGAGAAGTATGAGAGGAATAGAGAGTTATTATTGAGTCATGAATGCCTAGAGGTTACAATAAGGGGGTATTTATAAGGTACAAACCCTAGCAAGTTACTAAAGATGAATAGACAAAAGCCCATTAACATTATTTACAATACTCCTCCTTGGATATTCATCGTTTATTATACGCTATAGACTGCCTCGTTAAAAATCTTATCAAGAAAAACCCAATGGGATAAAAACTTGATGAAGGAAAAGAGTGCAGTGCGCATAATGCTCCTTCTTAATTTAATGTATATATTTCAAGCATCGCATGGCAATCTTCTAAACGAGTTGCTCGAATACTTTTGTCGGCAACAACTTTGTAATGAAGTTCGCCAAATTGTTGATGTTAAGAATAAGTCCTGCAAAAATGACAAAATATATGTGTAACTTCCAACCCAATATCAAATGTATTGGTTAGAAAGTATTCAATGCGTATACAAATATTAAAAGAGAAAAATACACTCTCGTGACGCATATTAATTGTAAAATTAACATCAAAACCTCAATTATACGTATGTATGGTACTTGAGGATCAATCATTCTTTAAAGATATGTGCAAAAGCAATTTATGCATCCAAAATAATTTTGATCCATATAAGGATTCATTCAATTTGATCATATAAAGTTATTGAGAACTTTATTTATTGTTTCTAGAAGTTGAAGTTGTGAGCTATGTTTGAGGCATTACATATCCTTCGTAGAATATGAGAGCTCTAATAAACTCCATTTTAAGGAAAAATAAATACTTATGTCATAAAATATCAATAATATATTTACATCCACCGCGACATAACATGTCTCTTAATAATCAACTTATTGTTTTTGTGAATTTATTTATTTCACAATTCAAGTATTAAAGCACATAACTTTAAAGCTCTTATTTCGGTTTCGCACATAAAAACTGATGTATGTCCAATAGATTTTACACATTGACGTGTATGAACTTTACGTTCTAATTTTAGTATTTGCAAGATACTATGTCTTTTTATGTTGGCCAATCATTTTGTTGAGCGCACACTAATTGATTTACGATCATCATCATGCATAATAGCAAGCAATATATTATATGTAGACAAATTTATCGATGTCGTTTTGTTTTCGATTCCATATAATTCAAGACAAGATAGAATTTATTGAGATCTCATTAGCTATATAAGGTTCTTTGGAACCTTAATGTCTAGTGTCTCTTTATGAGACTATCATGTGATCTTTTATACCTCGAACAACCATCTTGTTTTCATGCTCCATATTTTTTCATCGAGGATTTTATTTGGAATCGATTTGTCTACCATGCTTGAGGCATGTCATAATAAAATAGTGTCCTTGAGGGACAACTTATAATCAGAGCATGAGTAGCTGAAATTTTGTATGGCTATTAGATTATCTATAAAATTTCTTTCGAGGATCAATAGAATATGATAATTCATTCTGAATTTGCAGCTACTTCTCTCCTCCTGAAGGAATTATCCTTCTTCTATATCTCGTATATGTGCATTTAGGTGGAGTAATTTGCACAAGAAAAAACTAAAATGGGATATTTTTGGTTTATAACTAAAACCGATTATAAAATGGAAGATTTATAATAACATATTGGCATGATGCTAATTTTGTTGTTGTGTAAATTATAATATGGACCCACATAACAACAACAAGTTTCTCTCATTTTCATTTAATAATTTAGAAGTAATTCATCGCATATTCATAATGAATTACTTACTCTCGAATGTTATGCTCGCATTTTAATTAGTCGAGCTATTAATCATGCAAACTTGAGGTTGCAATTTTGATTACCATTTAGACGATGCATCGATTTTAAACTCTAAATGGTGTATACAGTGGATGTGTATGCCTACATATATCCACTTTTTTCTTTCTAGAAAAATTAAAGGATTGAGTCCCCATTCTAGTTAATAAATTAATAATCAACTTCTTTTGAGAGATAACAACATTAGATTGAAGAATCTTATTCTTCTATAGTTTTCGCATCATTAATAACTCCATGATGGTGTAACCAGTTATGCCAAAAATATTATAATTATTGCTCATAAACTTATGTTATGGCTATGATTAGCTTTTACTAATCTTTATATAATGCATGTCGAGGAAGATACAAAAGAATATAATGCACCCTTAATATTTAACTTCGTTCCTCATGACAATTTTATATTTTCTTTTACGGAGCAAAATGTGTTAGCATAGATTCTTAAATCTATGAATATAGTCTGTAATACCTTTGACACACTTGTATTTTGCATACATCATATTGCATTTTTGCATTAATCGCATTTTTTACTCCTTTCTTATTTTATTTTGCCACTACTAGTGGTTTGTCATTGTCATACTACCTCGACCCTATCCTTTACCATGATAAATGATCTTTAAACATTTATCACATTCACATGAGGATCTTATATTAATCATTTTATCTCATTCACTTGAGGGAATGGAGATCTTTATGTTGATCTACTCATCTTTAATCTTGCAACTTGAAGTTGCCAACCAGTTTCTTTGAATTAACACGACAATAATTAAATTCATCACGTCCATAATCACGATATCTACATGATCATCATTATTGAGTCACATTCAGTTGAATGAATGGAGCAAATTTAGTAAACGGGTTTATCGTGTTTGTTCAAACATACCCATTGCTTTGTTAAGAAAAACTTATATCAAAGCATCGTTCTCAATATATGTGCATATTCGAGGCCTTAACCATCTCCTCGCATATGTTTTTTTATCATTCAAATGTAATACTCAATATTGCAAAAATGTGCTCGCATTTACAAGAATTTCTTGCTTTTGATAGTCAAATCTTTCTTTTAGATTTTGACATACATTTAACGAATCTTTCACCGTTAGATATTCTCTTTTAATTCAGATCTAACACATAAACTGTGAGACCGAACTCGCTTATGTTTTTTTTTCCATGCAACTTGAGGTGCATACAATCATAGCGAGCTTTTAGGATAATTACTTGCTTTTGTGTGGTAATTTATCAACCCTTTAGATTTTACCATAATTTAACAAATCTTTCATCGTTAAGTATTTCTTTTTGAGGTTATCATGAAAAAGAAGATGGGAAAATACCACTATTGTGGTGCACTCTTGTAAAGAGGCCTTATTTTCAGTTTTGATTGATTATTCTAAATCTTTTTGTAGTTAGATGGAACTCATCATAAATAATAAAGGGAGATTCTTGATATGTGAAGAACAACAAAATCAATATTTGAAAGCTTTAAATTTAACATTTTAACTACATAAAAATTAAAAAAAAAATATCATTTAGCAAATATTGCATATATCACCTTATTAGGGAAGAATTTTTTTTCATATATCACAAAAGTAATACACATGAACATAACGTAATACACAATTAACTGTGAATAATCATGCGCACTTAAAATTTGTTAACTTTGATTATTATGTCAAGTTTTTGACAGAAAGAATATACTAGGAAGTAGCAAGAGCAAAAATTGAATCCACACACAAATATATAATCACAAGGCTTCTTAAATATAATACGAGATAGTGGACATAAAACATATATGCTACCAATATTTAATTGCATATATGTTTTCATATATCATAGATTAATACTAGTTTTAATGCCCGTGCACGCACGAGGCTTAAACATTATGTTTTTTTTAAACTACATGTATATTTTTATTTTTTTCTGTTTTATAAGTTTTGTTATGCTATAAAGTATTATCAAAATATATGAAGATAATAGATTCATTAAATCTTTTATATATTACGTAGTATATAAACTTGAGGGTGATTACTAATTTTTTATTTACCTGTTTTCTGACTCGACATTGTGAGCCAACTAATCCCAGCGAAACTACCCTTTTAGGTAGCCCGGAGTCGGCTCAAGTGAACCTTCGATGTGCTTCGGTTGTACAACATGATTTCAGGCCGACAATGAAAAACCCACTAAAAAGTCATCGGGTAGATTTGGGATGTGATTAGATAATGTTAAATCTTTGTTTGGAAATAAAAAATTGTTTACATTTGTTATATTTTAAAATATAAAGTCTAGAGGTATAAAGTTTAAGGGGTTATTTGTTTATTTTTTAAAGTTATAATAAAACTTGTAAATTTATAAATTTACACTTTTAACTCCATATAATTTATTTAAAATTAAATCATTAAAATTTTATTAATTATCTCCTCTTTTTTTAAGTTTTTGTTTTCATAAATTTGACACATATATTTTTATGTGTTTTTTCTCCATCAGATTTCTTAACTAAAAATTTTCAATTTTGACTAAATTGATTCAGTTTTGACTTTTTATTAACCAATCAGATCGCACGATTTTTCCTACGTGGCAAAATCAATCATTCTGATTGGTCCAATTTATTTACATATAAGATTTAATCTGATAGAAAACTCTGAAATGATGTAATTCTTTTATTATATAAAAGATGTTACCCAATCATAAATGATGATGTATATATTAGTGAATAAATAGGTCCAAGCCCGGTTTGTGGGTTACCTAGGTGGCTATGTTGAGTCGCCTCCCGTAGACCACCTCGTCATACACTTATCGCTTCTGTTAAGATGGTACTATCAAGACGTGGGAGATAACAAGAGTCACAGTTGTTTTGTCAAGATTGTTAAGATTGGCGGCTGATCCATCATTCTTGTAGTCCAAGATATGGTTGGAAAAAGGTTTATTAAAATTGTTATTGATCCATCATTCTTGATACCGTTACCTAGTACCTTTAGCAATACTTTGTCTTGCATCAAGAGCATCTTCCATCACGTGATCAGTTATTATTTCAAGTAACTTGTTTAATTTTCAGTGGTCCCATGTAATTCAATGGGTCGGTTACTTCTTTGTTGGTGGTTTTGATGCAGATTTTGGATGTTTGATGATGGTGGATCTGTTTACGGTGGATCTTGTTTTGTTTTGTTTTTTTTAATTTGTGTTGGTGATTTGTGCTGAGTTCATAAATCCGCACGATTGTTATTTGTGTTGGTGATTTGTGCTAAGATCACAAATCCGCACGATTATTATTTGTGTTGGTGATTTGTGCTAAGGTCACAAATCCACACAATCTTATATTGTTGTTCGTGCTTCAGTCACGAACCGGTTCTTTTTTTATTACGTTAATGTTTTGTTTTGTTTTGCTTTATTTTTTCTTTTCTAGTTTACTACTCAGTCCGAGCTTTCGCGATTTCGCCGCTTGGACTGCGGGAGAGTATTAGTGAATAAATAAGCCCAAGCCCGGTTGCGGGTTTAGGGTATTAGGGTTTCACCATTATAAATAATGGTCATTAATAATATTATACCTACGGGGTTTTCATTGTCTAACAAAAAAAGATAATGGTTATAATATTTAAGAAGCGTAAGATCTTGACATATATGATTAAACGGTTAAAGTTTATATTACGTCTTGCAAAGGTCTGGTTATATTACTATCGTTTTCACAGATTAAAACCATCCTTTGGTGATAGTACATATAATTAGGCCTAAATAACCAATAATAACAATAATCGATTCATCATCTTAATTAAATTACCTAAATACGCAAACATGCAGTTCTCTATTTTATATTGACTACAATAATATATGCATGTACATATCGATCGGTTGTGATGACAAATTGCTTTGAAGAACAATAAACTAATGATCATATGTGTTTTTGTGTCATACTAAATTATTATACAAAGCAATTACAATAGCAAAGTTATATGCAAGTCAACGAATGAAAAATAATATAATCTGATTAAATCTGATTAATCTCTTGTAAGATCTTTGGCTATAACAATTAAAATAACAATTCAAGAGGATATAACAAAACAAAATGGTATGCTACACTTTCAAGTTTTAAGGTTCAATACAAAACAACCAAAAAACACAAAGACAATTGTGTTAATCTATCTAAATCATACATGTGTTTATCTAGCTAAATTATTTGTGCAGAAAGAAAACCTTTGCTGAAAATTTATGCAAATTATAAGAATATGCCACTTTTGATTCATTGATAAACATATTATATGCAGATTATAAGAAGCTGCATATAATGGTTAATGGACATATTATCAAGTCCATTGCTCCATCAACCTATGGTCATGAGGACATAAAGACCGCAATAGCTCTTGCAGTGTTTGGAGGTCAGGCAAAAAATGTGCAACGAAAGCATAGATTGCCTTGAGACATTAATGTGTTGTTGTTAGGTGATCCCGGGACTGCAAAATCTCAGTTTTTAAAGTAAGGACTTTAGGTTTTTTGTTTACAGTTAGACCATATAAGAATTAGCAACTAACTTTTTTCAAAACTTTGTTATGTAGATATGTTGAAAAGAATGGACAGAGGGCAGCTGTATTGGCTTCAATTCGGACGGTATTTTGCACGAGGGCCTATTGTAAGTTTCTTTAGTTAAAAATGTCAGAAGTTTCTTTCTACACTGTAAACCGAACCTATTGAAATAAGAACCAAACATGAGTGCATCACTGTATTGGATCTAATATTATGGTTATAACAAATGTTAGAATTATTGCAGGTGTGTCGGATTTGTAAAGCAACACAAGTAAAGAAATTGGTGGTGTTTACTGGACGGGAAACAATAGCTTTGTGGTTAGCACACGTCAAAATTCTACATGGAAGTACGTAATCAATAATTAAAATCCAACCAGCCCAAGCGCTAATACAGGTAAAAATTTGTTTTAAAAAGTACCAATTAAGAATATTGGATTTTATTGTTTTGCCTATCTTCATCTAAACATGTCATTATCAGGGAAGCAAAGAGAAAAGAACATGAACCGGATATGGATACTCGTGGTTTTTGTCGTTCTTCTACCTTTTGTATGCTTGGGGCTTTGATGATATATCGAGAAGACAAAACATTCACAAGAAGGTATAAAACACAAGTGACGTTATATCTACCATAAATTTGTATATTATCTTTGCTTTATGGTTTATTCTTCATAATTGGTTGCAGAAAAGAAAAAAAAGCAAAAGACAGATGAAAAGTTCTTTTAGCTGAGATCTTCTGAAACTTAAAAGATTTACATCAGCTAGAGAATAAGAAATTGGAGTAAGAAAAAAATGATAGCCTTTGCTTGTCATTCCTTAATATAATGTGCTTGCAGCCGACCTGATCGTATTGTATTCATTGTTAAAAGGTTTATCAAATGTATTTCACGTTTTTTACCATCAATCACAAACAACAATATGTTCTTCTTTATATTCGACTAATTATGTTATATTTGTCATGATCTCATTATATAATCCAATTGGTAGTATCCATATTATTATGAAGCTAACCCGCCCATCGGGCGGGTTATGTAACTAGTATACATATATTGGCACAACTTACAAATAATAATGATATCGAGATCAATAAACAATAAACAAGTAAAGGTATGCATAAGCAAAGATTGATACGTATTAGGGGCAGAGACCAAATCATGTTAAAAAAACAATAGATCTCAATGTTCTTTGCAATTTATCCCTATTTAATTATCACTGATAAGTCTATATAAGGGATTAATATTCTTAGAAAAATAGAACTAGCGATGCACCTAATCGAGAAGATAGTAAAAAAAGGTACAATTAAAGAAATATGTATAATACTTGTAGAAACCGAAAAATATTAGTAGATTGTGCGGATAACGTGTTGTGAATGTGAAGAATAAGAGTAAAAGATGAAGAGAAGTATGAGAGGAATAGGAAATTATTATTGAGTCATGAATGTCAAGAGGTTACAATAAGAGTGTATTTATAAGGTACAAACCCTAGCAAGTTATTAAAGATGAATAGACAAAAGCCCATTTGCATTATTTACAATAAAAAGATCACAATATAGATATTGAAATAAGTGGTATCATTAATCAAAATAAAATAAAAAACTCAAAACTAATTTTATTTGACGACCCAAAATTGAGAACCAAAATTATAAGTGAAGTAAACTTTACCCAAAAAAATTATAAGTGAAGTAAACTCCAGTATCACAAAAAAATGCGATTTAGCTGGCAATCAAGACGTAATTGTTTTTAACCAAGGGCATATAAGTGGTCATAAATATTCAAAAAAGAATCAATGCTATTAAAAAAAATATTTAGATTTTTATATTATTTATTTTTTTATGGTTTTTATTAAGAAGTGAAAGCTATATATTTTCTTTTATCGATTGTGGTTGTCATTAAGAAGGTTTCTTTTGAGTTTTTTTATAGATGTTCTAATGGTATAGAAGTTGGTTGAGCGAATTATTTAAGAAGGGAAATGTTTGCATTTTTGTAAGTTAGAGGGTGTTTGAAAAAAAACATAAGGGTGTTATTGTCATACAAAAAAGATAAATTATGTTAGGGACTATTGGTGTGCAAATTTATAAACCAAAAGGATTATTTATGTAATTTTTAAGACTTAAGGACTAATATGAAATATTAGTATAACCACAGGAATTGTCCATTTTACTCTAAAAAAGTGATCATAAATTATGGTTTTAAGATTAAAGAAAGAGAAAATAACTCGTTCAAATTATATTTAAGACTTTTAGTTGTTAGTGTCAAATTTTTATAAAAATGACATATTAGTCTTTACACAACATTTTTTAAAGTTTTCTTTTTCTTTTTTTCTTCCAAAAAATGAGAGAAAGATATTTAAGAAAAAAATCGCTCATCTTCCTCTCCACTTCCTTTTTCTCTCTTAAAAAACTCAAAAACACAAAAAAACATTTTTTTTTCTTTCTTTTCTTCAAATTTTAAGAGCGGAGGGTATAGTGGCGCCATGGCGCCAAGCTGTGTTCCAGCCCAGCCCTCGGCGCCAGACACCACACTCCGACTTGCGCCGTAAGTACCAGCCAGCGCGATGAGTTGTTTTTTTAATTGAAACGTTATCCAGCGGCACCAAAATGGAAAAAGAGATGTTGGAGGTGGTTGGGATGTGGTGTTTTGGTAAATCAAATCCCCTCTTTTCCAAATTTGTACCCCTCAAAAATCCTATAAATATCTATTATTATATCATTTTTTACACACTCTTCCAGTATCATTCCTAACTTAATATTTTTTTACTTCAATCATCAAAATAAATCCCAACAGTAACCAACAATGGATTAACACTATGCTTAACAACCCATAAAATCAAATATCGAATTCATCTTCTTCGTCTAATCCCAACACGCTGCCATCGGCAAATTCTCCACCCAATTTCCATATAAAATACCAACTCATTAGTTACCAACTTTAACTCATTTATCAACCACATTACACCCAAACAAGAAATGTTATTTCAACAAATTCAAATTCAACAACTCTAACATAACCAAATTTCTCAACAAAATCTAAAACCAACCCGCTTCTTCCCAACAACAATCCCAACAACCACCTGAAGAAGCGGACGTTGAGGGGTCAACGACCAAATTTACCCAAAAAACGTGTCAAGAACTAGGAAAACCCGTGAACCGAAACCCGATGGAGTCGGTACTCAAAACTATTGGATCGAAGACGAGGATTTACTTTTGGCGGAATGTTACATACAAATATCCGAGGATCCAAATATCGGTTCAGAACAAAAAAGTGAAACGTTTTAGTACAAAATTCTCGACGTCTACAATGAACTGTTGGGAAGTGATCACGTCATATGGATATTATACGACTAGAAATACGTGAGCGTATGGGGTCACACACGTATACACATAGATACTACTATATTGGTATATATAATAATACAAATATAAATGTATATTTATTATATATTAATAATCTAACGATAGTACTTAACGGTCGTTAATTAGTTCGTTTACAAATAATTAACTTTAAATCCCTCTATTAACATGTAATTGTACATACTAATTAACCAAGTCAAGAAGTCACACATGTGATGATTATTCTAGAGGGGGGGGGGGGGACGAAACTAATAGGATTAGGGGGATTAAGGAAAGTTCAAGGTGGCTTGTTCCCTAAGCCATGTTGCCCTAGTATTCACACTATAATTACATGGCTTAGGAATTCACTTTCAATTCATCCTTTTTTTTCTCTTCTCTCTTGAACCAATCCAACAACCCTACAAATAAGGTTTTTCGTTTGGTTTGCTTAAGTAAATCAAGAACACGATTCTTGATTATCGTATAGTCTTGAAACTAGCATTCAGGTAGTATTGGTTGACGTGTACTGTGGATACACATAGAGGTTGTTTGCTTTAGCAACTTGGTTGGGTTTTGTGCATCTCAACGATCACACATACGTGATCACTAGCTTCGTTGTTCGCAGGGCCGGCTTTGAGGGTGTGCAAGGCGGGCGACCGCACAGGGCCCCAAAAATTTTAGGGGCACCAAAATTTATCCCGTTAACAATTATATGCATTATTTCTTAAAAACGATGACACTTTATATATAACGTTTCTTATCACAGGCCCTCATTATGTAATTTCGCTCAGGGCCTTTAAAAATTTCATAAATTTAGAGACGGCCCTGGTTGTTCGATAGCTTATTTTGCTAAAAGGTACGCAATCCAATTTATATTTATGTTGATTATATAAGCTATATGAGATTCTTTTATGTTGCGTTTGCTAGTGTAAAATAGATTATTAAATCACTAATTCCAACAGTGACATCACGAGACGTTCATATAGTTATATAATTACATAAAAACTTGTAAAAACGCTAAAAACGTATATTCGTAATAATTTTCTTGCCTTTGTGTGTGTGACCCTGTTAGGGTTTAATTTTTATGAAAATAAGGACTCCCAAGAGTCACTAAAAATCTAGAAAAGAAAATTGGTTAATTGTTTTTACTTGATTTTATACGTATATTAAGGGGCGGAGCCAGAATAAATATCGAAAGGGGGCAATTTTTTTTTCTTTTTTTATGTCAAACCAAATACACAACGAAAAAAGTGTCATTGATGAACTTATGTAACTCAATCATATTATGTAATTTGCTTAACACAAAATAAGTTTGTAAATGTGAAAATCTAAAAAGTTATATAGATAAATAGATTTTTTAAGAGAAAAGTACATATGTGTAGTCCTCCCCACGTGATTAACCACACAAACCAATGCAACAACATCTCTTTCCTCTTCATCTTCTCCATATTTACTTCATCTTCTTCACACCAACGCCATTTTCTTCACTACCACCACAATTCAAGTTCTTAAAGACTCCTAAACTACTAAATTTCTTTTAAGTTTCAGAAGACAAATAATGTTAGGGGAGGGGGGGATCAACAAATTTCTTCAAAATTTCAAAAACTTTAAACTACAAAATTTTTTTGGGGGGGGGGACCTGCCCCCCTGTGGCTCCGCCTATGCGTGTATTATGTTATGTGGTATATAATTCGCGTTATTTGGCTTATTATTGTTTATTTACTCGTTTAAATAGAAAACCGTGTTTTAACATGCATGTAAATCATGGTTCATAAGCTTAATATGTGTATTATGCATATTTGATTACGTGGTCATGTGTTTATATGCTAAAACCTTTATACGCCTTGAATTTGCATGCTTGTTTGATTGTTTTTTAGTGTTGTCGCATGACCTTTGTGCACTAAAAACTGATTTCTCGACGTTCTTTGGGAGTTCTCAACTCAATTACCTAAAACTTTATGCTTTGTGCAAAAGGCAAGGAATACTTTTTCCCAAGGTTATAAATAGCGTGAGGCGTGACGTGGCGGCATGACTAAGCCTCGCGCCTTTGCGAGCCATAGCGAGTCATGACGTTTTTAAGGCGTGACTTAAAGCGTCACAAAATATAAAAATATTTATAACTTTATATATTTATATCATATTACAAATATATTAAGTTTACAAAAAGTGTCATATATAAGGAATAAGATCAAGAAACTATCTTTGCATGTAATCTTTTTTATTTCTATATAAAAATATGATTTTTATCGAAATTGAATTAAAAAAAGCCTCAACGCATACGTTTTATCGCGTCTTATCACGTTTTTTCACTCCTCATCTCACGTCAAGCCTTAAGCCCAAGCCTTGGTGTATTGCGTGGCGTGAAGGTCACGCCTCGCGCCTTTGCGAGCCTTTTAGAACCATGCTTTTTCCTCATCTGATCGTGGTGTAAAGTAGGATAATCTGTTCTAACAGCTTTGCAATTTTTTTGTATATACCAAGTATTTGACCTTTGAAATCGATGTATGTGTATCACGTGTTCTAGGATGATTCCAACAACATGTTGGGGGTCTTATTTTGGTCATTGGCTTGTCCAATTGTTTGACGTTTATTGGTAGTTTTATGTGCATAGATGTTTATATGTTTTAGTATGATTAATTGTTTCGACATGTTTTTTTTGCTTATATATACATTATGCTGATTTTTATATATGGGCAAAGATTGTTTTGGAAAATTAATATGGACTAAAAGCTATCGTAATAATAATCTGTTATAGACTATTGTCTTGGATCGAAAAACGTATTAGGACTAGGCTTACATACCATAATTTTCTCTCGCATATAAAACGATTAAGAAAATAGTTATTACTACATTATTATTTACTTATTGTATAGTGCTTGGCGTATACAGTTTGCTTGATCGATGGGCAATATATATGTAAAATCATTGTCTTGCAACGTTTTATAACGCATGGATTTAGTGTTGCAAGGATGTATGCATGCTTCCTTGTGCACGTTTTTTCTGTACACTTGTTTTATCAAAATTATTATACCCATTTAATGAAGTCTTTCCCTTCTGATGACGTACCCTCTGAAACGGCTCGAAAGCCTCCCCTTCGAGCTCGATCGGGATCTACTCCCAATGACACTTAGAAACCTTCGATTTATCGATCCGGTCAGCCCGGTTCGCTCTTCGGTTCGGTCCGGTCTAACAAAGTATAATCGCCGAGTTTTTTTAAGATCGAACCGGACCGAATCGAGAACCGAATTTAAGAAAAAGCATGGACCGAAGACCGGACCAAAATATATTCGGTGCGATCCGGTCCGATCAATCCGATTTCTCGATCTAGTGTGGTCGACGATCCAACATGCTCTTTTACTTTCTATTTTTTCAATTCCTTCCCTTCAATTTAAAATTAGATCTGAGTGTAGAAAGAAAGAAACACAGTATAGGGTTTCCGGTAACACATCCTAACGCAATTATCAGATGTAGCAAATTATATGTTTCAACGCATTTCTCATAACCCGAATTAGGTCTCCAAATCATTCATCAAATCCCTAATTATTCAACATGAATTTGAATGCTGATCAAGGTAACTAACTAACTAATTAACCCTCTTTAATTGTCTTGTTTACACTTTAATTGGTTTCCGTTCTTTTGCTTCATTTTTATTCTTTTGCTTAATTGAAATGAATGATGTTTCCCTGATTATGTAAAATTTACCGCATATGTTAGGGCCTAGGTTCTTATTTAGGTGTACGTAACTATGGCGCGTAGCTCACTTGGTTTAGGAATAGGCCATTGGGGACTTTTGCTACTATAGTCATGTTTCTAGGTATGGACGGACACTCTGTTGAGTGGGCTGTCCCCGGGGCAGGGGCTTTGCTGGTTATCAATGTTTTTTGCGATGAACGGTGAAGTAGTTGATCCTACTTGGACTTCACAAATGATGAATATGTTCTCAAGAGTATATCGAGAGATGCATATAATACTATTGAAGGGAAACTTGGTCTTTATAAATATTTGGACTACGATACGTTCTATAATATTAAACACGTGTTTTGATTCACGAGTTTGCTCCTTTTGTTTAAATTAAGTTGCCATTACGTCTGTTTTTTTAATCTATCTCCTTATAAGAATCATCCTTCATGTATACATAATGGCATAAAATAGGGAGGGATTTAAGCCATATATTAACATAAACAAAGCTTACCCAAATTGGGAAAGAAACAACTACAAATATAGAGTTTGCTACACTTGCTTTAGCAGTTTTAGTGATCTTACACGTTTTGGAGCATAGAATAGTATATTTACTTTATAAAGAAAAACTCAATTGGTTAAAACAAGCTAACTAAATATTCTTGGTTGTATACATTGTTCTTCCACTTATGCAACTTGTTCATGTTTAACCATTGCTGAACACATATCTGTTGTTTTCAGTTATGGCGTATCTCTACTTCTTATCGATAGTCTAATACAATACTCTAATTCATTCATTTTTACTTGTATAGTTCTGCATCAGAATACAAGGAATTCAACTTGGTATCATAATACTTTGATACCAGGGGCACCCTTCATTGAAGGATCAGATTCATTGAAGGAGCAGATCCATGTAAATGCTTTACGAAGGGAGGCTAATTACAGGGAAAAGGTACACCATTAGATATGTGTTCACGGAAATGAAAAATATGCCTGTTGTAAATTTGTTTTTTTATCAATTATAATAGTATATGACGACATTAGTAAAATTTATTGTAAACTTAAGGGCTTTTAGCCTAGTGGTGTACTTTTGGTGTAAAATGCTCCCCAGCCGAGTGATTGTGGGTTCAAGTCCGTCCGGAAAATCGTGAGATATTTTTAGTATATATAGTGTAAGTGTGTATGCTGGCATTTATAAAAAAAATAAAAATTTGTAATTTTCAAGATTTCACAATTTCATTTTAAAGTGAGAATTTTCTTTGTCATAATCTCAAATAAACTTTCTTTCACTATAAAATCAACAATAAAAATTTGGAAGCAGTCTCCCTACTTTCGGGTTTAACATGGGGTAGGGGTAGGATCTGTTTACATTCTACCTCCCCCATACCCCGCCCCGGTGGGATTGGACATGTTGTTGTTGTTAATTTTTAAGTGAGAGAAAGTTTATTCGAGATTATTACATAAAAAATTCATTCGAGATTAATGTAATATTATGTGTATTTGTTTTTTCGTAACTAATTCTAAAAAACATTAATGGAATCATTTATTCATTCTTTATAAATACCGCATTTGCAGGATCATGTTTGCTTCAACCTGGCTATTTTCTTCTATAACGATCATATGTATTGTTCCCCTCTTTACCTTAACTATTTTTTTTTCTGAATTTTAATCAATTACTATAAGTTACCTCCTTGTGTTAATTCTTGTTATGATCACTCATTCTTGCTGATAATCTTTGTTCCTTTTGATTTCCAGTCACATCTGCTTCAATCAGTTGGTGCATTTGTTGTAAGTTGTTTATATGCCCTTAAATTATTCTTATTTGTGTTTGTCGTTTATCTTTTGATTTCCAGTCACTCTGATTATGTTCCTTCATTGTTTGCTTTTTTGTTCTTGTTTCTGTTGATTTGTTCACAAAATTCTGTTTCATATGCAAAATGGGTAAATTTACATTCTGTCGTGTTTTCCATGCAGACTATGTAGTAGTACTTAGGGGGTGTTTACTAAATTAAGTGGTAACAAAAGATTGTCTTAACTAGCCACTTATTGGGGAGACTCTAGTTTTAATGAGTCCCCCAATTAAGAGGTATTAAGGGTTGGGCCCACTCATTAAGTGGGAATAAGAGAAAAAGAAACACCCCCTTAGTTAGTTAGGTGAAGTTACTTTACAAAATACATGGTAATTTGATAACGTAAACTCAATACTTTTATTATGTTTTAAGTTTCTTTTGGATAATTTTCAACCAATTGAATTTGTGTGTAATGCAAAGGAACTTGTCAATTTTTCTATTTGTGGAGAGTTTTAGCCGTAATGGAAGGGGATCCAAAGTATAAAATCAATCGCGTGCGTCACACATGCTTTCGTGATGATTCTTTAACCGGGTTCTTTAATCTTTAGCGTAAAGGTCACAAAATAGTTGGTTAATTTAATTTAATATATTATAAATTTACTTTTGACAATGAACCGTTTTAGTAATTAAACTTTTTTTGAACCGTTTGTCATTAAACGTACTTTTGGTGGACTAAAATGGTTATTATTTTTCCGATCTATTAAACCGGGATCGACAGGGTCAAGTTGTCTAACGCGGCATAAGTGATACTCGAGTTTTGACGTGTTCTAACGTTTGTTGCTAATCTGTTGAGGAAATGGTGCAAAAAGAAGGAAGTACGAGAACGTAATATTTTCCCCTTTTCTTTAATGGTCAACAAAAACATACTAGGGCTGATCACCGTTCAAAAACCGAGCTGGCCAAAACACGGGACCGAAATGTGTTTGGTCCTGTTCGTTGGTTGGTCTGGTATGGTCTTGTCCAATAAGCATATTGACCGGTTGTGCGTATGACCGAACTGAAGTGAGCCGGACCGAGATCCGAACTTGAATGTATACGGTCCGGTTCAGTTGGGCCGGTTCTTTCTGGTTTATCGGTTCGGTCCATGGTCCATTACCCTCAACCCTAAAACATAGTGTTTTAGTATAACTTATTCCACATTTTACAGTTTGACCGATTATGTCGATTCATGGTTAAAAAATTGGGAAAATAATAACCATTATATATCACCAAAAGTATGTATAATAACTAATACGGTCCCAAAAAAGTTTAATTATTAGAATGGTCTATTTGCTCAGGTACATATCTATTCTATGACATTAACCTTTAAATAGCAAAGTACTTATCTATCTGAGTATTTCCTTGTCGTGGTTTGCTTATTATACCTTTTTTGGTTCCTTTTTGGGGTTATCCCATTGTTGCAAAAATCTCTAGGGGCTAGTCGGGTGGTCGACCACCTTCGAGGCGGATTGGAATTTTATGTATATAAATATTATAAATAATATGTTTAACATAACAAAATACTTATAATTTAAAATAGTTCAAAGTTCACATAGTTTGGAGTTGCAAAATAGACAAATAAACATAACAATTCAAGTACTCAAAACTTCAAACGTGAACATATCACTTCAAATACTTCAAACATAAATATTAAATTGATGCTTCATTCTTATCTTGTCCATATTGTTCAGTTGGTTTGAATTTCATACAAAAAACCCATGACTTTGTGTTTACAATTGATTGTTTTTCTTTTGTGTTAAGATGTTATGTTAAAATAAATATGGGTCGGGTATATTGGAAAGAAAACCCCTAATTTTTAGTTAAAAAACGTTGACTTTTTGTTGATTTCGTTGACCGCCTAGGCTGCCTAGCTCCGCCTAGGCGCATGTTTGACCGCCTTTTGACTTTTCCGCCTAGTTTGGCCGCCTAGCCATAAATTGAGGCATCGGCTGCCTAGCACCTAGGCGGCCATCTAGCCCGCTTTTTACAACACTGGGTTATCCATGGTGTGGTAATTTAGACTCTTAAGTGGCTGGTTTGGCCGACAAAGTTTGTGATGTGTTAACTTTAGTTATTAATATATGCTGATGTGTCCTCTTTTTTCCTTATTATTTCATCCGTTCGTTAGTAACTTAGCGTCTTAATTAAAACACCATATGAAAGTGTAGATACATAACAGGACAAAGGAAGTATAATCACCACCATCATCACTAAAATGTGAGAGGTCTCAAGTTCGAACCTGATAAAGACCCGCTGAAGGTGTACTCCAGAAAAAGAAACCGGTTCAAAACTGCTAATATGGAGGTGAATTATATTTTTGGGAATTAGCTGAATCCACTAGGTCAAAACAATTGATGGTCTATGGGCTAAATTTACTCCAATCAGTTGAGGGAATTAGTACCATATTTGATTCTAGAATATGATAGTATAAATAAGTAAGGGTGAGCATCGGTTCAAAACCGAACCGAACCGACAAAAACCGAACCGAACCGAAAACCGAGTTTGGGGAAAAACGCGAACCGAAACCGAACCGAAGTTTACCAAGAAAAACCGAAAACCGAACCGAAACCGAACCGAGCCGACAAAAACCGAACCGAATAGATAGTTTAAGCGTATTTTTCTTTGTTTTGACCCGAACCGAACCGAACCGACAAAACCGAAACCGAAAATTACAAATATACAAAACCGAAAACCGAACCGAAAATGGTCGGTTCGGTTTCGGTCGGTTCGGTTCGGCTCGGTTTGTCGGTTCGGTTCGGTTTTCGGTTGGTTTTGCTCAGCCCTAATATGGTCATTTGTATGTTAAAGGACTGCACTTACTTGTCAATAAGGAGATGGTAAAAGGGTTGCCGATCATTAAGGAACGAGAGCATACATGTGAAGGATGTGCTCTAGGGAAACAAGCAAGAAAATCATTTCTCTTTATCATTGTTATCATCACTTCAATTTCTCACATGTCTTTTCTTGTAAAAGGAGACCTTATCCTTCTCGAATTGGGCCACTATCAATAAAAAACTATCCTATTCCTATTCTTATTAATTCAGTATCTATCATTTGGTTCCATTGCCGGGAATCGAAACATGGTGCAAACCCGGAATAGCGACAACAACAATCCACCCGATCCAATTGCCACTCAATTGGCTGCCATAGCCGCGAAATTGGAGGCAATTGTAACGATGAAGGAAGATATAGAAGCTTTGAAGGGAGATCGAGCCAGATCCAGAGGAAGCAAGAATTTCGAGGGGGAAAGTTCTTGGAGGGGTCGACAGTCGCATAGACCCTATAACAAGATTGATTTCCCGACTTTTAGTATCAAATACCGGAGGGAGGAAGAGAAGGTAGAGATAGCTTCGATGCACTAAGAAGGGGATGCCTTGGACCTCTATTCATGGCTCTCTAACGACCGTTCAATCACTTTTTGGGAAGAATTGGTTCAAGCGTTTACCAGAAACTTTGGCCCTTCAGAACCTTGATGAGTTCCTTTGTAGCATTAAACAAACCGGTGACAGGAATTCGCTAAGAGATCTTCTCGGGTTTCAAATTGGCCTGATCATTGTCTTTTGGGGGTGTTCCTAAACGGCCTCAAAGATGAATTAAAATCACATGTGCGAATTCACAAGTCCCGTACAGTATATAGCGCCATGAGTCTGGCTCTAGAGTTTGAATCTAAACTCACCAACCACGACCCGGGAAAAATGCTTCTTGGACCCCAAATTCGAAATCTTCTCAACCGGATTCTAAACCAACAACTTTCACTCCAGCCCAAACAACCCAACCAAAAAATATTTTCCGAATTTTTGAAACAGAAAAACAAAACCGATTCCTAAAAGGGGAATGCTTCAGATGTGGCGATAAATACGGAACCGGACGTCGTTGCAAAACCGGTACCTTCAAGGCCTTAGAGGCTAATGAGGATGTCGAAGAATCCCTTACAACAGATCTAACCGACCTCGAGTCTGAGCGGGAAGAAACTGCTGAAATTAGTTTACATGCAATTCTGGGGAAGCCGCATCCTACCACGATGAAGGTCCACGGTATGCTTAATTCCGCTTAATTCCACTGAAGTTTTAATTTTAATTGATGGAGGTTCTACACATAATTTCATTTCAGATGTCTTGATGAATGAACTTAAGCTGGCTACTCAGCCGGTAGCGCCTTTCGGGGTTCAAATCGGTAACGAGGATGTAATTCGTTGTGGTCAAATCTGCAAAAATCTTGTACAGATTAATGATCTCAAAATCACTCAAGATTTTCATCCTTTTTCTCTTGGAGGAGCTGATCTAGTTTTGGGGGTTCAATGGTTAGCCACGTTAAATACGGGTCAAGCCAACTGGAAAGAATTGTTCATGATTTTTTCAATAGATGGGAAGCAGTATAAACTACAAGGCATTGTAACCGGCCCCCAAAAATCATCTAGTTTCCAACATCTAGCCGTTGAACCAGAAGTTACCCCCTGCATACCAGCCCCACTACAACCTATTATCACCCAATACAACATCGTCTTTGAGGAACCTCAACATCTACCCCTGTTAGATCACAAACCCATTCAATTCCACTTTTGCCAAACTCCACCCCACCTAACATCCATCCTTACCGTTACCCCCACTCCCAAAAAATGAGATAGAGAAACAAGTGGAAGAGCTGATGACTGCCGGCTTTATTCAACCAAGTACCAGCCCTTTCTCAAGCCCTGCATTACTAGTAAGGAAGGACAATTCTTGGCGAATGTGCATCGATTACTGGGCCCTTAACAAGATCACTATAGCCGATAAATACCCTATTCCCAATATTGATGAGTTACTTGATGAACTGTATGGTGCTACGGTATTCTCAAAACTCGATTTGCGATCAGGGTATTATCAAATCAGAGTTGCAGACTAGTAAGGAAGGACAATTCTTGGCGAATGTGCATCGATTACCGGGCCCTTAACAAGATCACTATAGCCGATAAATACCCTATTCCCAATATTGATGAGTTACTTGATGAACTGTATGGTGCTACGGTATTCTCAAAACTCGATTTGCGATCAGGGTATTATCAAATCAGAGTTGCAGCCCCAGATGTTGAAAAAACAGCTTTTCGCACTCACTCGGGTCACTACGAATTCAAGGTCATGCCTTTTGGTCTGACTAATGCTCCCTCCACATTTCAAGCTATCATGAATGATCTATTTCGTCTTTACTTACGACGTTTCATACTTGTGTTTTCTGATGACATTTTAATTTACAGCCAAAGTATGGAACAACACAAGTCTCATTTGTAACAGGCCCTAAAATTACTTCATGACAATCAATTTTTTGCCAAATTATTGAAATGTTGCTTTGGGCAAGAACAGGTTCATGTGGTTAACTCGATGAGTTAGGGGGTGTTTCTTTTTTGCTTAATGTCCTAGATGGAAAAGGTTCTTAACCCATATGACTAAATTGTTGTTTCTTTTTTACTTAATACACAAAGAAATCCTGATTGTAAATGGGTGCAAAAAAGAAGGTTGTTTGCATCTAGGACACCACATGGACTCTATTACCCTCACTTTTTTCTTCTTCTAATATTCATCTCTTGCTCATATATCCCCATTTGTTCTTCCTTCTTCCCCACCTAACTCCTCACATGGCAGCCCCTCAACTCCACCGTAACCTCCATTCCATCGCCTCATCCGACCTTCTCCTCCACTGCGTGGTCTTCTTCGCACCGTCTTTAATCCTCCACGACATAAATTTAGGTTTTTCATCTTTAAATCTCAATAAACTAGGGTTCTATTACTTTTAAGTTGCTTCATGAAGATGATGATGTAGACATATCATATGACACGAATGGATCTATGTTTTGTTTGAGTTTTTAGATGTCACTTTGCTAAATTTGTTTGATTATTATTAGATATATAGTTTATGATTGTTTCATTTAAAAAAAAAATTAGATTACGTTTACAATTATTTCATTTTAATATGGGATGATTTTGGAATCTGCTTTGAACCCAGTTTCATTGTTTGATTATCCGGTGAATAACATATTCATTTTAAATAAAAGGGTATATAGGTCATTTTCTTTTTTAAGATTTTCATTCAGGATGAAAAAGAAGCACACATCTATTCATGTCATCCTTAATCCAACTAGTTTTATTAATCTAAACAGATTCTGTATCTAGGCAGGAAAAAAAAAGAAACAACCCCTTAGTTTAGAAGAAGAAAAGATATCAGCAGTGTACCATCAACAATAAAGGAAGTGAGAGGTTTCCTCGGGTTAACCGGGTATTATAGGCTCTTTGTTCGTAATTACGGTCTCATAGCCCGACCCTTCACTGTATTGACCAAGAAGGATGGGTTTGTTTGGTCGGAAGAGGCCCTTAAAGCCTTTAATGACTTGAAAAAAGCTTTGCTCTCTACATCAGTTTTGAGATTACCCGATTTCTCGAAACCTTTTATTATAGAGTGATGCTTCGTCGGATGGCGTGGGAGCGATATTATCACGAGAGGACCATCCTCTGGCCTATTTCAGCAAGGGGTTTTCCCCATCCAACCGATTTTAATCGGCTTACGATAGGGAGCTGCTGGCATTGGTCATGGCGGTACAAAAATGGAGCCATTACTTGCTTGGTCGACATTTTTTCATCCGCACTGATCATTACCTCCATCAAGCCGTTTCGATATTATCTTAGTCGTGGTGGATCGCCTAAGCAAATATGCTCACTTCCTGGCCTTGTCTCATCCCTTCACGGCTAAAGGAGTGGCAACGGTGTTTTGCAAAGAGATAGTCAGATTACATGGATTTCCCCGCTCCATCATTTCTGACCGAGATGTTATCTTCCCTAGCAACTTTTGGCAAGAGTTGTTCCGATTAAGTCAGACGAAGTTAAAGTTGAGTACAAGTTACCACCCTCAAACGTACGGTCAGACGGAAGTTCTGAATCGTTGCCTAGAAGCGTACCTACGCTGCTTTGCTAGTGAACAACCAACCAAATGGAGTACTTTCTTACCATGGGCCGAATATTCATATAATACCGGGTACCACGCATCCACCGGTACAACCCCATTTTGTGTTGTTTATGGCAGGGAACCTTCTTTGTTTTCTTATGTTGTAGGGGAAACCAAAAATGCAGGAACAACAGTTAATTGACAGGGATGAAATGTTGAAGCTTCTTCGACAAAACCTCCAAAAGACCCAAGACCGGATGAAAAATCAAGCAAATTTGAAGCGACGGGAACTCACGTTTCAGGTAGGTGACTATGTCTTCCTGAAGATTCAATCTTACCGTCAAAAGAGTCTTGGCTAAACGTCGGTACGAGAAGCTATCCCCAAGGTTCTTTGGCCCCTATCCTATTAAACGAACAGTGGTCCAGTTGCCTATGAGTTGGAACTACCACCCGAAGCTAAAATCCACCCAGTCTTCCATGTCTCAATGCTTAAACCTGCCCGTGGCTCTTTTTCATCAGTCCCAACTGCACCATTACCCATCACTAAAGACTGGGAAATTGACTTGCAACCAAGTTCTGTCGTAACTCATCATTGGGTTTATGAAGCAGGCTGCCCAAACTTGGAATTGTTGGTCTCTTGGTGTAATTGTCCCATTGAAGAATCTACGTGGGAAACTTATGATCTTGTAGCTGAACAATTTCCTGCATTTCGTCTTGAGGACAAGGCGTTTTACCGGGGGGGAAGTAATGATAAAGACCCACTGAAGGTGTACTCCAGAAAAAGAAACCGGGTCAAAGCTGCCAATATGGAGCTGAATTATATTTTTGGGAATTGGCTGAATCCACTAGGTCAAAACAATTGATGATCTATGGGCTAAATTTACTCCAATCAGTTGAGGGAATTAGGGAGCAGTTACCACCCTTGATTCCAGCAGTTACCATATTTAATTCTAGAATAGGATGGTATAAATAAGAGTTCTCTTTATCATTGTTATCATCACTTTAATTTTTCGTATGTCCTTTCTTGTAAAAGAACTCACCCTTCTCGAATTGGGCCACTATCAATAAAAAACGATCCTGTTCCTATTCTTATTAATTCAGTATCTATCAGAACCACACTTGGTGCAAAAAGACCGACCTGAAGTGGCCACGAAAGCGTCCCCAAAGGGGTGAACTCAAGTTGTTCGAGTTCCTGCGAAATTGTGTTGGTTTTAAGTGGTTTGAGTAAGCCCCGTGGATTGACCATGGTTACCAAAAAAGTAAAAATAACGCAATATTAATAAATACGAATTGGAAGATTGAGATATAGAATTCTATCTAATGATTTTTTTTTAATTAGTGTGAAGTGTGAACATGTTACGATCCCACATCGGCGAAGTATGAGATTAGTTAGGTGGCTTATAAAGTCTAGGTGTCCCCTTCTCTTTTAAGCTAGTTTTTTTGGAGTGAGTTTTACACCTAGCTTTTGGCTTGATGCGACCTACTATGGGATGGGTTCGTATCAATTAGTATCAGAGCCGGCCGTACCTTTCTAGGTTCTAACACTAGGAGTGGTAGCCTATGGAGTGGTGGCTTGGACTCGAAAAAAGAAGGGTGGGTGCCAATCGTGACCAACGAGCTCATAATGGCGGCCTATGGAGTAGTGGCTTGGACCCGAAAAAGAAAGGTGCCAACCATGACCAACATCGTCGTGACCAACGAGGACATTTGCTCTTCAAAGCGTGAGGTATTGTTGCAATCCCACATCGGCCAAGTATGAGATTGGTTGATGGCTTATTAAGTCTAGGTGCCCCCTCCTCCTTTAAGCTAGTTATTTGGAGTGAGTTCTACACGTAGCTGGTGGCTTGATGCGACCTAGTATGAGATGGGTTTGTACGAGAACGTTGAGACATAATTTGCACGAATTCGTTTATTCGCTCAATTTCACAATTCATTACACTTTGAGGTCTGTGTATATGCCCAAACAACAACAATCATACCCAATCCCGTCTAAGCGAGGTATGTGGGAGGTGAATTGTTGACACATCATACCCTTTTCCTAGGGAGACCTGAGAGTAGGGAGACTACTTCCATAGAGACCTCCGGCAAGTGAGTGTGCAGATGAAGAATGCGCTCAAATATATGTGAATGTGTATATGCCCAAACAACAACAATCATACCCAATCCCATCTAAGCGAGGTATGTGGGAGGTGAATTGTTGACACATCATACCCTTTTCCTAGGGAGACCTGAGAGTAGGGAGACTACTTCCATAGAGACCTCCGGCAAGTGAGTGTGCAGATGAAGAATGCGCTCAAATATATGTGAATGTGTGATACTGAAAATTGCTTGAAAATGAAAACTATATAAGCACATAACACATAGCAAGCATATACCACATACAAGCATATAAGGGGTGAGCAGAAACCGCAACGCAAACCGCAAAACCGCAAAACCGCAAAACCGCAAAAAACCGAACCACAAAAACCGCACCACTGCAAAAACCGGTGGATCGGTTTTAAGAAAAAAGAAAAACCGCAAAATGTGGTGTGGTTGCGGTTTTACCCTTAAAACCGAACCACAAAACCTGCACCGCACTGCACATTGATTATTTCAAACCGAAAAACGGCACATTGATTATTTGGTGTGTATATACCAAAAAACTTAGAAAAGCATAGACATATAACCATACACCGCATGAAAGCATAACATATAGTACAATAATCACATATAGAAGAGAAAAGATACATAAGCATATGAGCATAAACACATACTAGCATGGGGGTATAGAAGCTAAAACGCAGAGAAAATGGGTCTAAGATAAAATATAATTCTTTTTTCTGTAGGAGCAGGTATATGCCCAAACAAAAGGTTATTAAATGAGCTATTTGTCGTATAGATTTTACTATGCTCAAATTTGATTTGAAATTTGTTCAAGCTGGATTTTTGCAAACTGCTAAAAATGTCATTTTTCCATTTTTGGAGACTTTTAGTCGGAATGGAAGGAAAATTATAATAAAGAGATTTGGAGCATACGCTCCATTGCGTGAGTCAGTCATGCTTTTTAATAATTTTGATGCTACCGTAAAAACCGGCTTTCTTTACTAACTTTAATGCCAGAACGCGGATCGTAACAGAAGGACTGAACTATTTAAGCATGATACTATTGGCTTATATGCCATCCCATTTTGTTACTAGCCTATTGGTAGTGCTCTGAAATTTTACTGATTGCATACTGATTACTATTCTGGTTATTTGTTGTGTTTGTATTCATCACAGCTACTCAGTTTATCAACTTTATTCATCATGGCACACATCGCTGCTAGTAACTATCGTGAAGGGTGTGTCTGGCTCTTACTTGGAGCAATTATGAACATGATTGGTGGCTCAAAGAAAAAACACCACCCTCAAGGGTTTCAATCAGGTAATAATTAATAGTATTGGTGGTTTTAAGTTCACTGCATGCCTTTATGGTGATGTATTCCCAATTACATCTTGATCCAGAATTTATTTTTGTTTATGTTACATTAAGTAGACAATGATCCAGATGATCATTCAGTCAGTAACATAAATACCAATTTCACCAAGGAATTGTAAACATAAAATACCCAATTTGCCATAACATAACATAAGACTGGGCTTAATGGTCACCAGGGCGTAGTGGTGACCGCCAAACTCATTTTTTATAGCAAACTTATATTTTTTATATTATATTTTACGTTGACTATCATTAAAATAAAGCTTTATAATAAACATTTTTCAAAAAAAAAAAAACATATTAATAATCCACCCACATACAATTTTTTTTTAAATATACAAATTCTCAACGGATACATTTTTTCCCGTTTGGATGATTTTTGCTTGCACTCCCATCTGATGATCACCACCATCAAACCCAGCCTAAAGTGGTGGTGGCACGGCCGTAATGGCCAACCGCGTGCGGTGGAGCACCTCCACGGGTGGTGAGTGGTGTCATTATGCCCAGCCTAAGCTCATTATTTTACCAACACTGAATGTTTATTTTTTGAGAAATAAAGGAGTGAGTTATATTTTTGGCAAATAAAAAGCACACTTTTTTTTACAAAATTGTTCAGTTTTGACCCAAAGTATTCTCTTGTTTTAAGTTGGATATCTATGTCGTCTTTAGGAGTGAGAAAGTAGTGGATGCTATTGGTATCATTTGTAACCTTTATATTGACAATTTTCCCTATTATAAACACCGCCAATTTTGGATAAATTATTCTAGACTTCTAGTGCAGTTCAAAATGCTTAGGGGCTGTTTACCTGAAGAAAATATGGCTTAGTTTTCCATCTCTAGTTTTGTATGGAAACTGTAGTTTATCTACTTAGACTAGTTGAAAATATAGAAAACCTGTTTTAGTGGTGTTTTTAGTTTGATTCCTCGGTGTAAATAAAATGAATAATCTTAGTTAGTTCCATTTTTGTTCTCCTTGTTTTCACCTATGTTAATTATGCGATTTTATGCTTTTCAGAATTCATAACTAAAGCACCAAACAAAGAATTGTGGCATCAATGTTACAGCTGTCATGCTTATGTCCCCCGTGAAGGGGAAGACGTTGTTTACTTCCCACAGGGCCACTTGGAACAGGTTTGTTGTTTGGCTTATGTGTTACTTTCTGAAATAGAATTTACGTAGAAATGATAAAGTGTCTCCCATCCCAATGGTAATTGCTAGTCTAATAGTATCAGTTCGTTTAATATTCTTGCTATGCCCTGATTAAGCATTTAATAGAATCTGAAATGACAGTGAATAGTCTTTTTTCTTATAGATTGAGGCCTCCGACCAGCAGCTCCCAGCTATTCTATTACCACCAAAAATCATTTGCAAGGTGGTAAATGTTCAACTGTGGGTAAGTTTGTAGTTATTACCGAGGATCTCAGTATCTCACGTCTTGTCAATATTGAAGATATTTTTATTTGTCATTCGCTGTAACTGTACTTCTTACTTATTATCTTAGTCACGGTAATTTGGTTCTTGCCACATTATCTTAACTGTTAAAACTGACTAATGAATCCGAATACATTTTTTTCAGGTTGAAGAGGACAGGGAGCAAGTTTATGCTCGAATAACTTTACTGCCCCATCAAAATGTGAGCACATAGAGATATATTAATTCATAGAAACATGTTTGACCTATAAAAATATACCCTCCCACTCTTTTGGTCTCTTACATATATTCTTTTATATATCAGCAAGGTGAAGTAGCGATCCCTGATCCTCCGGCGCTGGAACCTCCTTGTTGCAATGTTTGCTCGTTGTACAAGACACCTACTGCCTGTGACACTAGTGCACCTGGTGGATTAAGGAAGCATACTTATCTTTCCGTTCTTGCCACAACCCACCATGCAATCACTACTGGAACTCTTTTCAATGTTATCTACAGACCAAGGTATTCATTAGCCTGATCTAATTTGTTAATGCGGCTTTAATAATAGCTAGTCAAAAACTGATATTAATATGTTAAGTTCTTATTCTTTTGATTTTTAAATTTGCACGAGCTTAATGTGTTGGGTTCTTAACCGGCCAGGGGAAGAATGAGATCACAATCGTGTTTTATTACATCACTGAATCTGGCATAATTTTTAAACAGGGCAACCCAATATGCGTTCATCATCAGTGTCAATAGATACCTAAAAGCACAAAATCCCAGGCCTTGTGTAGGAATGAAGTTCATGATGGGCTTTGAGAGTGAAAGGGTTCCTGAAGAAAGGTACCTACTGTTGATATCATATTAATAAAGTTGGTGCTTAAGAAATGTCATATACATAGGTTATGTAACTTGTTGATGCAGGTTTAGTGGGACCATTGTTGCTGTTGGAGATGATGCATTTTCAAAGTGGCCAGAGTCGGAATGGAAGTCACTAAAGGTGATTCCTTTTGTCTTAAGCTCAATTAGCACTAGAATAATTCATACCAATGGCTTGTAGCCTAGTGGTATCTAGGTGGCCCTCTAACCAAGAGGTTGATGGTTAAATGTTGAGGGTTAATCAATTCAATATATGGAAACTGAAGTGACTAGACTTTACAAGTTCGTAAAAGTTTTAAATGATCGAAGTTTTTAACAAAAACAGTACTAAGGATGGTCGATGTTTTATAAAATGTTATAAAAACCCAAAAAGAGGTCAGTAATACTAGGGCTATTCAAGAGTGGCTCCACGGAGTAGGGCCCGGCGTTTTTAGGTACACACACTTAGGCTTCCAACGAATGATTAGATATACCATCAATTGGCATTTGTTTTCGTTATATGTTGTATTTTAGCAACTTTAGTTTATATGTTCTTAATATGCTCAAACGGGTTAATTTACTGTGGTAGATATTTAATCTGTTACTGTTAAATGGATTCAACCAACTCGGTGTTTAACCATACAGTGTTGTAAATCTATTTCAGGTTCAATGGGATGAACCATCGCCCGTACTCCCTGATAGACTTTCGCCGTGGGAAATTGAAGTTGGACCTTCGCGGACGATTAAGTTGACATGTTGCTGCTTACAAGGACTGAAAGTAAATATTTAGCGGGGGGAGGAAGACAGGTCTTTAGAGTCTTCTTGCCTGCGGAATCTTTGTGTGGTGCTCTAGGATATGTGTTACCCTGTTTGTTATGAGCGCAACTTTCATGCTCATATCTGTTTTGCTGTTTTCAGTACTTATTTTTACTTTCCATGTCTTTTTTGTTTGGAATAAGTACATTCACATTTCCTATTCTACGCATAATACAGCTAGTTTTGGTATATTAGTATGTAGCTTTGAATATGTATTGCATATTATTTCATTTCATCCTCTAGATTAAGGTTAGAGCACAAGGTGTGGGAAGTTATATGGGGCGTTATAGCCCTATAACGCGACCTTATACCACCACTTGACACCTTGACTCGCACCATAGGCCCTCGCCCCAAACTTACCGGATGAAGTTATACTTTTTTCCCCAATATTTTCAATGGTCCAAAGGTTTTAAAAAAAGTCGTTACGTTTAAAAATAAATAGACGTCGGGGTTTAAAAAAACTACTCTGCTTGCTTTTTTGTTACTTTAAAAATCCTACAAGTAACTTTTATATTTTTAATTTGAGTTAATTACATAAATGGTCCCTGTGGTCGTTTGGATTTAACGAAAATGGTCTCTTAAACTTTTTTATAACGAAAATGGTCCCCATGGTTGTGAAACATAATGGGTTTGGTCCCTATAGGGACCAAATCCGTTATGGGTCATGGGGACCAAAACTGTTATAAATCCTCTTTTCACAGGGACCAAACCTGTTATGTTTCATAACCATGGGGATTATTTTTGTTACAAAAAAGTTTGAGGGACCATTTTCGTTAAATCCGAACGACCATAAGGACCATTTATGCAATTAACTATTTTAATTTTTACATACACTTCTACCGACACATCTCAACATTACTTATCTTTGTTACCTTAAAAACAACATTATGGATCATATCCTTACGATGTTTACTTTCAAAGTTTCAAGACGATTTGTGTAAGTATACGCGGATTTTTCAAGCTTATGAACAATTTTAAACTTTGGGTAATCATCAAGCCGATAATTCGGGTCCTCAAACAAGGACAAACATACCACGTGAACGAGAGGTTACGAAACGACAACTTTTGAAAGATGATTATTTTGGTGACTGAAACAATCCATCTAAATACCTGGAGAGGAATTTTAGGCGAATGTATCGTATGAGCTCAAAACCTTTTAAACAAATAGTCAATGATATTTAACCTATTCCTAAATACTTCCTTTTTTTAAACAACGATCGGATGTTTTGGGTCGCTTAAGTATTAGTCCTCTCATGAAATGCACATCGGTCATACGTCAATTGACATACGACACATCACCCGACGCATTTGACTCTGCAAACTTGGCCAAATCTCACCTTTTGATTTCTCTTTAATATGTGTTTTTTTTCGTTTGTTAAGGATTTGTAAATATGGCTCCATTAAATAGAAAAACCTTAAAGGAATTGAGCGCGCCAAAAAAACTCAAGTCTGGAATCTCATAATTACATAAAGTAAATGGAACGACGGCTATTTGATGTCCCACGGGTCCATGCAGCCAACAATCGTGACTATTTTATGTGCAGAAAATATGAAAGATGGTTTCACATGCTTGTCATTGATAAATCCAGTGTGGGCTTATTTGCAGACTTAAGAGATACTATAAAAACAGATATTAACATCAAATCATTATTAAAAACAAATATTAACTTAAAAAATATCTTTAAAATATATTTATGAAAGAGGAAATTAATTAAATGGACGTATTTATTAGTGTGTTTCCGTAAAAAGATGTATTTAAACCGTATTTGAGAATTTGACCATTTTGGTGCGCATTCAACACATTTTGCGCACCAAAGTACACAATTGCGCACCAAATCCTAAAAAAATAGTGTTGGAGAATCACATTTAATTTATAAACCAATAAGAAGTGGACACGTCATACATCCAGTGCGCAAATTGTGTATTTTGCGTACCAAATTTTAAAAGTGGTATACAAAGAGAGTTTGGGCACCATATTTAATTTCTAAACAAATAAGATGTGAAAATTTTTGTGGTATACAAATTGTTCCGGATTACGTTCATACACTTACTTATCCATTTGGGATTTCGTTGAAATTTTCTTATCTACTTGGTATATTTTTCTCTATAAATTAAGAAATATAGCCAGTTACTCTTTCACGTTTGTAATTAAATATGAGCCATTCAAAGGAAAATTTTCGTTATATCTTGTTAGAGAAGACGAAAATAGAAACGTTTTGTTGCAAAAAACGATTAGTTATTATACTTTAAGAGATTATGTGGGTCAAAAATTCAATTTAGATGTTACGAGGGGGGTACGCTTATCATATCGTTATCCGCTGAACAACAAGGTTTACGAAATCACTGACGATGACGAGTAAATGTTTTTAATCAATTATACAACTTCGACAAGTCAAGATCACATGGAATTGTTGGTTAATCAGGATCGTCAAGCATCACAGGTAAATCTTACAAAATTTGAATATATGCAGAATATTAATACTTCACATACTTTGCATAATTCTCAGTATCCACCAAATACAATTCATTCTGAAAATTTTCAAAATATTCAAACATCCAATGTAAATGTTGATGTCTCGCATAATACACAACTGTCTGAAAATGTCAACTATTGTCAAAATGTTGAGAGTTATCAGAATAGTCAATATCAACAAAATTCGTTTCCTAATCAGAATACTCAATATCAAGAAAATTCGTTTCCTAATCATACTCAATATCAACAAGATCCGTTTCCTTATCATAATTCTCCTTTTTTTCAAAGTCTACGACCTTCTGGGAACTACCATATTTCAAGTAATGTCGAGTATACTCAAAATATTCAATGTTCTTCAATATATTGAATTTCCAGTAAATGAAAAAAAAAAAAATCTTAACATTGGTAGTTCCCAAAACTATAACAAGCATGCTGACGATGATGACCAAAAAGGGGGTGGTGATGATCACCAAGAGACAATAGGATATAATTCTGATATTGACGGTGATGATTTTGATGATTTTGTTCATGAAGAAGGTGAGGGGTTTGAAATGCACTGGGAAAAAAAACTTTTAAATACATGCTTGACCCGACTTTGGATTTTCAAAATGTTGAACCCAAACAAAACTTCACAAAAAGAAACGATTCAGCAAAACTTGTTTTCCTTCACCGTTGGTGGCCAACAAAGAAAAAATGTATTGAAAGTATTGGTAAGAAGGCTATATTAGACGGTTACCAATACAAAAAAAAAGACAAATGCCATAACATATAATGTCATATGTGTTGACCCTAAATGTCAATGGTCAATAAACTGTGGGGCATGTCTGGATGGGAAGGGTTTTCAGGTAAAAAAGTTTAACGACACCACACTTGTTCAAAAACAATAATCAGTGGGCATCATCGAAATGCTACCGCCAAGTTAGTAGGTTTCATGATTAAAGATGAATTGTCAGATATAAATCGTGAAATTCGACCCAAATATATTATGAAAGATATGAGTCGCCGTCATGGATTGAATCTTGCATACAACCAAGCTTATCATTCCAAGAATAAAGGTTTGGAGATGCTAATGGGTAGCCCTTATGAATCGTTTTAAAAGTTTCCATATTATTGTTACAATCTTAGAAACATAAATCCGGGTACGAGAACTAATATAAAAGTAGACGAACATGGAAGATTTGAAATGTTGTTCATTGCTCTTGGTGTTGCGGTAAGTATTTAAGACCACTGATTATTTTTATTGTATCTACATTTTCTATTTTTTTTAATAACCAAACAATGCCTTTTTTGTGGTCACAGATTGATAGCTTCATGAATTATTTAAGACCACTCGTTATTATTGATGGCGCTCAATTAAAGGATGACATTTACCATGGGTTAAATCTTTTGGCTGTAGGGATGGATGGTAACAACCGAATTTTACACATCACATTTGACATATGTCAAGGTGAGGACGGTGCTGGTTGGACATGGTTTTTGGAAGAGTTGAAAGCTTGCATTAGTCAAAAGCCAAACTTGTCTATCATATCTGATAGACACCCAACAATTCTTGAATCTGTAACAAAAGTATTCTCAAATGCCTTTCATGGTTTTTGTTGTCGTCATTTAATGGTGAATGCGGCAATAAAAAAAGAAAGACATAAAGCGGTGTATTGGGAGGCTTGCAAGGCTTACACTACAGAGGCTTTTTGTTGGTAGAAATATTGCGATATTTAATCTATACATTCTCTTTATGTTTTGGTGATGACAAACATGCAACTTATAACACATAACGTAAAGTGCTTAAGTTACTCGTAATCACTAATCATCAATTCGTCAACATCTTTCGACGTCTCAAGTTTTCTTCAACAATAAATTTAAGTTCGCACCCGACGTAAATCACTAAAGGTATGAACAAACAAACTTTAATTTGTTGAATGATCAAAGAAATTTTTTAAACCTTACATTTATAAAATGGGACAAACATTTTTAAAATATATACAAAACATTTTTGTATTTATAAGAAATGTTTTATTCAAAATAAATATTTTGAATTCAAATTTTCCACCTAAAACGGCTAGAAAAAGTCCAGTAAACACCTCCCCTGAATAGGACAAAAAGGGAGCGTCTGAATAAGGGGCGGCCCCCTTAATTACATGGGCGGCCCCCTTAAAATTAAGGGGGCCGGCACCCTATTTAAGGGGGCCGGCCATAGACCCCGCTCCTCCTTTTTGTCCTATAAATACTGGACTATTCCCCAACATTTTTCTCACCTCTTTGCACAAAGTTTTCTCAGATCTAAAACCTCCTTTCAAACCCTTTCCTTTGATCACTTAACTTATTATAAGTTTGTTTAAAATGTGATCCAATCATCCATCCATTGAAGTGCAAGAGAAGAACTTTCGTTATCATTAAGATACGAAGTTATGTAGGCTACTTAGGGCATTCGTGACATGTCTTACATTCACAATGTATAGATCGAGTCCATGTATTCCAAACTTGTGTAATTGCTTGATCATGGTGATCATGGTGTGTTTTGTAGTTGGATCTTGGTGATCCTTTCTAGTAGTGTTAGATAGTTGTGACATAAGTAGTGTGGTGAGGAGAAGTTGTGAAGGTGTGGAGTTGTGAAGTTGTGAAGGTGTGAAGAAGTTGTGAAGTTGTGAAGATGTGAAGAAGTTGTGTAGTTGTGATCAAGGTGTGAAGCTAAGTTGTGTAGTGAAGTTGTGAAGTAGTCGTGAAGTTGTGAAGTCGTGAAGTTGTGTTGTGATAGATTGGTTCTAGCTAAGATTAGAACTCGACATTTAGCTTTGTGTCGTAAATCGGTGTAAGCAACGTTGTGTACGGTTTTCTCCGCCTTAAGGGAGCTTGTTGACTAGTGAAGTAACTCTCGAGTTGGGTACTCGGGGAGTGGAGTAGGGCGAAGAGGTGCTTCGTGACCGAACCACTATAAATCATCGTGTCCGGTTTGCATTTCCTTTCACTTATCTCTTTACATTTATACTCGCATTTATCGCTTTATATTTATACTTGCAATTGTGTGATGTGTTGATTATATAATTTTAATAAATGTGAATATTGTGCGTTGGTTTGTATTGTTGTAAATCGATGTATTAATATGTGTATATAACTCGTATGAACACTCATCATATTGTATCACGCTTGATCGGTAATTTGATACGAAACATTTTAAGATTTTTAATAGAAACGTATTCACCCCCCCTCTACGATTTCCACAATTGTGATGAGTGTATAGATTATATTCAGAGTGCAATAACCACGACATATGTGAAACTTGTTAAAGCAGGATTCACAAGGTGGTCAAGGGCTCACTTTCTGGCAAATCGGTACAACTATCTAACATCAAATAGTGCAGAGTCGGCTAATTCATTAAGTCGAAGAGAACATAAATTGCCAGTTACACACTTGCTGGAATTCTTTCGAGCTTTGCTACAAAGATGTTATTATGAAAGAAGATATGAAGGAGGTATACGTCGCATCCCGTTATTTATAATATTATTTGATATATTGGTTTAATAAAATTCATTTTTAATATGGCTAGATGTTGATGAACATGAACTTACACCTTGGGCGGCTGTTAAAGTGGCATATTGGATTAGAATGAGTTTTGGTTTAAGTGTACATGGTATCAATTCTATGACATACCAAGTTGTTGCCGAAGAGATAAACTACATTGTTGATCTGCGTAGTCGTACATGCACTTGCCGTAGATGGCAACTATCAGGCTTGCCTTGTAGTCACGTAATAGCAGTTTCGACTAATAAGGGATACACAAACTTGGGTGTTTGGGAAGAACACTGGTTCAAAAAAAACAACATATAAAAGAACATATGCAAACTCAATTTACCCAGTCAGAGACGTTGAAGCATGGAACATAAAATGAAACGTGCCAAATGTTTTGCCACCTTCTACAAACACACGGCATGCAAGGAGGCCAAAACATAAAGATCGTATCAGATCTAAAGGAGAGATGCCTAAGCAAACATATCTTAGTAGATGTAATTCATGGGGCATGATAGAAATGCGTGTCGTGAACCTGCACCTTCACAAAGATCTATGTACGGTTGGGACAAATCAATTTAGGAAGATTGCAATTTGTTTGTTTTTAGTTATCTTTAAACATTGTTGTTTGAATGTTATGTAAGATATTATTGTTGGAAGGTAATGTAACATATTTTCATTTCAATATTAACACCCAAATTACTCGTTAAACAACAATTCTTTCATTGCAACTATAATATTTATATTGAAAATAACTAGTGAAAATAACATAATATTACATAAAAGGAACTACATGTTAGTAGAGCATGAAGCTAGTAGAGCATGAAGCATATCCTTTTTAAGGTAAGATATCCTCTTGTGGCTCAATACTGACTTGAGTAGGAGGTAATTAGAGCCGCGTAACAAAAACATCGATTACTTTAGTATCAAGTGTGATACATGGGAACATTTCACAACGCACATCCGTATCAGTGAGTAAAGGTACTAGACCTTCATCCAAAGTATGGTTTGGTTTTTGGAAATAAAAAAATGAGAAGTAGCTTCATCATAACCTAGTTCCTTCACTAACTGATGCATTTCAGCCATGCAAAAAGTCTCCATACTTAGAAAGTCCACGTAGCAGAATACACCCTCGTCAAAAGTTATGCACCCAAATTTCCTTGAAAATGTCCCATAGTTATGTGATCTAATTGAAAAAAGCAACTCATCTTCATCATCGGATTCACCGTATATAGCGTCGGTAAAGTCGTGTTGTCCCGGAGATCTCCATTCATGATTGACCATCCTATGACATGATATGGTTCACAACCATGAAGAATTAAGGGGTATATATGTAAGAGTTTCATCTTGAAATGCTACCATAAAGCTGACATGACGCGCAACAGTCGTGTCGTCACATCCATGATGACATTAAGCTGACATGGGACCAAAAGTCGTGTAGTCACATCCAAATTGACATAAAGCTAACGTGGTGCCCAAAATTAGTGTAGTCAAATCCAAGCTTACATAGAGCTGACATGTCACACAAAAGTCAAGTAGTCACATCCAAGGTAACATAAAGCTGACATGCAAGTTTTTCTTATTACAATGTTTTCTTCAAATAACGTTGCAATGTTTTAGTTTAAATGATGCTGTCTTTTTACGTGGACATGTTTTGGGAAAAAACAACAAATTGTGATTATACATGTAATGCAGTGGAAACATAGTACTAAAACATATAAATAGTTCAAAAGACTATAAATCTCAAAGTCTCACGTGAAAATAAAAGTTCAAACATTAAAACATACAACTAATAATCATATAACTAAGTGACCCAGTCAAGTCTATGCTCGAAAAACTCCTCCAACAATAGCTCTCGACATTCCCATCCGTATACAATGGCATTATGAACAAGTTCAACATGATAGCCAGACATCATTCTACTCATAAAAGATAACATCAGAGGGCCGCAGTCTCCATACAAACCATTCTGCCGAGGGACATGATGTGGGTAACAAAAGGTAATCTTATATTGACTATGATCGACTTTATTAGCAACAAACCATCCTATATTGGACAAAATAAAAGGTAATTTAACCGTATAAGATTCCAATAAGGACCTAAAATGTGGTTGATCCTGGATATGCAGGCCTTTACAGGTATCAAAGAATAAAATTTGGCCTCCGCGTATATAAAAAACTGCAAGATACCAATGATTACATTCCTCATCGTGAATAGGAATATATATCTAATAAAAAGATGAAAGTACATAGTTAGAAAACAAAAACAAAATTAACAAGCAAAAAAGAGTATCAATGAATATACTTACAACCGAGCAAGTCTTCCAATTAGGATAACCGAAGTGCCTCGACGCATATTTTATAATCTCTCGTAATCGTTATTAATCAAATTGACTGTAAAGAATGTATCAACTACAATCCCGTTAGCATCAGGTGGTCTTTTGTGCATGCATAATCGTACAAAGGCCTCAATATGCTACAAAATATTAAATGGACTATATTAGAGTACCTAAAAAATTAACAAAATAAATCTTAACTAAAATAATACATACCGAATCATCCAGGTACCCGTTGTCGGTGAAACATAAAATGCAACTCCAAAAACCTTTGTATACCATAAATCCGAGGAAATATGGAAAAGAACTACGTTCGACAGCGGGTGAATTGTAAAAGGCTTGAAATTCATGAGTCATGGAGGGTGTTTGTTGTTGTGCACCCATGAACTCAGATCCTAACAAAGGGGTGGTCATTCTTGGCATAGGCGTTGGATTGGCTATTTTTTCATGACTTCTTTTTTGGTGAGGAATTGTAGTAGGAGGTAGTTGTGTATTTGGTGGCAACACTTTCCATCCCGTCTTCTTTATCCTACCAGGTTGTTTCTCTAGTAGGACGTCTTCCATCACCTATATAAAAAATACTGCGAAAAAATAAGATGTTTACCACGTCAACATGTTGTGCTCTAATAGTTGTGGAATTATGCACAAGTGTGATAAACGGATCTTGAAACTGTGGCGCCTAAAGAAAAAATTTAATTAGAATGCGTTAGAAAGCATGCAAAAAATATAACGTAACCAATTTGAGACGATATTTGAAAATTACCATATTAACTTGTGTACCAGGCGTGAAAAACTTGAAAATGCCCCTGAGGCGTAGTCATAGAATTTAACCATATAGAATTTAACCCAAAATTAGAATCATCCATGGAATCATCCTCGCGGAAATTTAAATCGAGCATTTTTCTGACACTAGAGTCCATCGGAACACCGCTAGACATCCTAAAACCAGCATCCATCCTAACACCAGTATCCATCTGTGATAACCGGTGATTTTCCTAAGTTATAGTATTCTATAATACTATGACCTTATATTTTAATATTAATATCTCATTCGATTTCTATACCACAACTCAGATTTTGACTCTTGTTGACTTTTGCTTTTTTTAACAAGACAGTTACCGTGCTGACGGTTGTCAACTAATAAGTTTCTAAGTTAGTAATTCACTTTATGCTTGAATTATTACTTTTTAAACATTTACGTTCACTTTAAACTATTTACCGGGAAGTCATCTTGCAAACAACAAAAAACGTCACACAACGCGTACCGGCACGACAATAATTAAATTTTATTGTAGGTTCCTATAATTCACATAAACAATGCCTAATCTAGAGAGAGAAAGAGAGAGGTTGGAACATCTAGTGAGAGAAAGAATAAAGAAAAAATGTTATTGCCAAATGAACCAACCAACCCTCTCCAAGGTGTAGATAGGGGTATTTATACCTATCCTAGGCCGGTCACACATAAGGGATACTTATGTTGACTCGGTTAGTTGGTAAGTTTCCAATTATTACGCTACAAGCTATTCTATAATATATTGGTAGTGACCGAGTCATTTCTTGATTTCTAACAATCTCCCCCTAAGGGAGGTCACTCCAATTTACAAAAACTTAAGCTTATCATTCTATGAATGTCTTCAATCTTTCCTCATAGTCTTGTTTTCTTGCTCTTTATCTTGTGAATCTTGATGTAGTAATTTAGACTTTTAGGCTTTAGCTTGTATATTTATATTGACTTGTATGTGATCTTGAGCTTCTTGAGATCATCAACCAAGCATAATCTCTTTTCGCGATCTTGTAATCTTTGCCTTCTTGTGATCTTGTGACTTTTGGACCGACATGCTCATACCTTTCTTTGTCTTGAAATCTTGAAAATGTCATCTTTTTTGAAACTCTTTAACTTTAATACTTCGTCATTTCAAGGAAGACGTGCGGTATCAGAGTAGCGGAAGTCTTTTGAAGCATATACTTGAGCTTTCATGATGTCTTTACATATGTCGGTCGGGTATGAGCATGTAGTATTGACTTCGACTTGTCATCGGTTAACTACTGTCGCTGTCAGAAAATCTGCATGAATGGGTTAGTGATAACAACATATATGGACAAAAGTGTCTTTGTCACTTCGTCGAATATGGTTGTAATAACCACGGTTCCCCGTTAATCAGTATAAATACTGCATGTGATCAGGTAGAATTCAAGAGAATCTCCTTGACAGGGTTTCACAGTTGCACTAGTCGTTCTCATTACCGGAGCGTCTCAAAGCAGACAACACGGTAAGAGTAAATCGGTAAGTTACTATCTTCCCGATTAAGTCGTCAATTCATGTTCAGCTTTTTATGTCCAGATACCCTTGTGAGGCTTCCCATGGACATAAGATTGAAAATTGATTTATGAAAATCAGTCGGTGGTTAAGATGCAAACGGTTTTTATAACACACCAACAGTTTTATCTTTTTTAAAATTCATTCGTCAATTCATAAGTTGGACCGAATCGATATCCAGCATCACAAGTTTGATCCGTGTAGGATCTCATAAGTCACCTACCGCAGAGCTTGTTTGATGTTGGCTCTGGAAGGATTTCCATCGTCACTGTGAATACTTTTAGGCATCACTCTGATGTTCTGGCAAAATCACAAGGATAATGCGTAGGACTCTTGAGATATTTCTTGTTTTCACATTGTGTAAATTAGCAAGCATATTTTGGATAAGTGTCTTAATGATATTTATGGATGATCTCTTTTATGGCTCTAGACTTGATAGTGCACATTTGGTTTTAGTAATCGGAGGCTAGAGCATACTACCACCTTTTCAATATCAACTAACTCGAAGTGAGAGAGTCGACATAAATGTGTTTAATCTCCATGAGAAATGAAACAAGAGTCTTTTGAGAGACCTTGAGTGGCTGGGAAGGGTTGTGCATTGCATCACTGGGTCCATGATGACTATCTTCAATACCAGACAACAACTTAGTGTTTCTGATAGCATATGTATTGACCCGGTTTCTACCTAAGTGTAAGGAGGGCTTCTTTCTTTTCACCCTTTATCTTTACATTTCTTTTTAATTCTTCAACCCCTTCAATGCTTACCAAGACTTCATCACTAACACCTTGTTGGGTTTGTTCGAGTGTCAACTCTGTCTTAGTCCGCATTATTCCCTTTTCTCACTTTACTCCTTTTTACATCATACCTAAGGACTTCTATTCTAACTAATGGAATGTCCCTAGGTAGATCCCTCCGATCCTGGCTGGATCATAGGAAAGAATACCTAATCTTAACCACCTTATAACTCCAATTAATTACAAACATGGTCGATCTTTTGGTATTGTTCTCACCCTTAAAACCATTTGAAAACATCGATCAAGGTACTTTGGGATATAAATCAAAACATTTAGTACCTTGATGGTTTTACTTTTCAGAAATGCTCCCCCTCAACACGTGCATCGATATTCGAAAATGTTTAGCACATGAAGGCTGAAGCTCGCACTTGAGTCCTTAAGATCACATTTTTAGCCATATATTTTAATCACATTTTCTCTCCTTATCAAAAATGTCAAATCACTTGATATTTTGGATATCAATTGATTTAAATATTTTTGAAAACAGGTTGGGGAGAAAAATGTTTCGATTATTAACAAGCCGTATTAGGAACATTTTAATGCTCCCCTTTAATTTATGAGGGTATTATATATATAGTGTTGAGTACATTAATTTGAAATTTTTTGAATTTATTGAAAAATTATAGAAAATTCGTACTCAAACACTATTTATACTTGCCTATTATTATAAGTCTATAATACATATTCACATTATTCATAAGATAAGATTTTGAGATTAGACCTGACGATCATACGGTACGCGTCATCAGTTTGTAGTCCATCTCGAGTTCTCGAGCACCAACCAGTCGCTCCAGATTTCTGATGATTCACCTTTCACGCATATGCTTATCAATCAACTCGACCATAAGCTCTGATCTCTTTTGGTCTATGGCCGTCCACTTTCTCCTTGACATCTTCTTGTTATATCCTAAACGAAAATCAAGTATTATGTGATGAAGCTCATCCCGAACTTTCTTGAGTGTCCCGTCCGAGAACTTGTACAGCTCATCAACCCACATCACTCATTTATGTTTGGCCAAGTCTTCATAGATTACCCCTAGTGGTTTGTATGATGGAGTGTAGAGTTCTTTGAATTCGATTTTAGGAAAGGTCTGTTGAGGTGTAGTGATGTTAATTTTCTTCTGGTAACTCTCTACACCGAGCTGAAGATCCTCGACTCGACGTTTGATGACGAGACTTCTTGTGAACATACGAAGAGCCACAATAAAGTCAACAATGTCACTTTCGTTGAGATGGAATAGCTTGTGTTGAACAGCAAGAATCAACATGTCTTCAATGTCGTTTAAGTGTAGATTAACGAAGTCACCTTCTTTAACCTTGTATAGTTGTCGATCAACTCTTTTCACCACAACTTCTTCTAAGTGACCATATCCATGCAGTTTCTTGACACTAACACTCTTCACACCAAGATTTTTCTGAGTGGAATAGACATTATGCTTGGAAAATTTATTCATCTAAGATCTGTACCAAAGCTTACGCTTTTCGCTCTAATGATTGATCCCCTTTGCAGCGTCTTTGTCATACGCATGTTTGATGGTACTCCAAAGCGTAAGGACCATGTCTTTAATACCTACAATCTCATATCGAGCTGCTTTTTCTTCGTAATTAACGTAGTGTACGTTCTCTCCGAATCAAAAGATTTCAAATACTCTAGATCATTGTTGAAGAAGTAATCAGCAGCAACGGTTAGATGGCCTGGGTGACCTTACAGAGGAAGAGGTTTGTACAGGTCAAAGGGGTAACGATCTCCTTCAGGATTATTCCAATCAAGCTTGTCTATCAATGCATTGAAACACTCTTGGAAGTTATACTCAAGTTTGATGCTGCTAGTGCAAGTGCCTTTTAGCAGATTATAGGCAGGTCCTAACAAGAGATCTTGAGTAAGATTGTCAATCTTGAGTCGATTCAACACATACTTGGAGAAGTCAATAGGAGTGGCCATTAGATCGTTGAATGTGAGAGGATCCTTTGTAGCAGAGACTATTTGGTTAAACCAAGGCTATTCAAGTTGACTAAGTACAACTTGATGCTTGTTTCATTCCGGATCAGGAGTAGGATGCCTTGGAGGTTGCTTAAACCATTCTGGGTCGGAGTCTTGTCTGTCTTAGGTTTAGAAGTATCTTGTGGTTGATCATCATCACGAACCACATCTTCACCCGCATCATCCATTACCACCTCAGCAATTGGTTCTTCCACCAGTTCCTTTGCAGATGCAGACTTACCAATTTTAGAGCCCTTTAATGGAACTTTACCTTTAGGGGTTTCCTTGGTGGTGGATGGTTTCTTGGTAGACTCTGAATATTTGGTTATTTGCCTCTTTGTCTTTTTACTATGGTTTGGTCTAGCTGGAGGGTCTTCATCATCATCGTCATCATCATCATCATCATCATCATCATCATCATCATCATCATCATCATCATCATCATCATCATCATCATCATCATCATCATCATCATCATCATCATCATCATCATCATCATGCTTTCTTTTGTGGTCCTTGATTGTGTCAGCAACTCCCTTATCCATGGCATTTTCATCCTCTATCAAAGCTTCTATGAGAACATGGTATAATTTATGATTAGCAAGATTTATGTTAAAAGACTTGTTTTCATTCATGGTCTGATAGAGAGCGCTTTTCTGATCATATTCTTTAAGTTCCACCTTATCATTAAACTTAATTGTATACTTTGACATCTTTTGCTTCTTAGCTTGTTCCCACTTGATCTTTAGAATCTCTAAAGCACTTTTCTCAGATCCTTGTTCAAGATTAATTGTTGGAGTCTGGATCTTGCTTGACTCAGGAGCTGGCTTCACAGAGTATGTTTGGATTAAGTCTTTAAAGTGTTTTTGTAGAGCCTTTTGAAGAGCATCACCAAGTTTGGATCCAAGATAATTATCAACGACTATTGGAACTTGGGATTTGAGAGTAGCAACAGTTTCAGCAGAGTGATCAATATTCTTCAGCTCAGACACATCTTTTTTCAATTTTGCAACTCTTAGCTGAACAGCGGCGAGTGCATCGGATTCAGGGACAGCAGTGGTAATGGTTAGAGCATTGGTTGTAATTGGTGGTGTAGAGATTGGTGCTGTTGTTTGGTGAAGTACAGGTGGTATGGTAGAGACAGATGGAGGAGGTAGAGTTGTTATAGGTGCTACTGAAGGAGATTCTTGTACTAGTGTGAGTACTGAGGGCTTAGAAATCGCATATACTGATACTTTAAGTACGAATGAAGACTAGATATGTAGAACTTCAGATTGAACCTTGATATCCAATAGTGTTGATCCCAAACCTAGATCGATTCCTTACCTTGTAAAGAGTATGTTACCTTGGATAAATCCAAAATAACAATAGTAGAAACTTTGTGTGTATATCAAAGAGTATGCGGAATCTACTCTTTAATATCTAGAAGATATATCAATGGAACAGTGAATATGAATGAATGAACACACAATGTAACAAAACGCTTCAATATTATTAATGATAATAATACGAGTACTCTATCTTAGTACTAGGGTTACAACCTTGAAGCTTACAAGACTCTTAATCTCTGGATCTGTGTATGTGTGTTTGTGATGATAGATGTGATAGACGTGTTGGATGATATTCAACTAATGCCCTAGAGCCTCCTTTTATAGACTAAGGAGTCCTAGTCGGCTTACAATACATTCCTAAGATATCTCAATCTTTTCTAAACACAAACGTAATCTTCTAAATAAATACATGTATATCTTGTACATAAATATCTCAACACTTATCTTCACACGCATTCTTGTTCTCCAAACAATCTTTATCTCTTTAATTCGTCTTTATCCTCTTGACAGTAGAAAGTCTTCAAACAGTCGTAATCTTTCCACCAGCAATACTAATAAACATAAGCAGTAGTAATATTTGTACTAGCAGTACTAATATACATTAACAATAGTAACCTGTACTAGCAGTCTTAACTTTTACTACTAACAGCACTAACTACTTAGCTTATATTTTAGTCTTCTACACTGAGCAATCTTACTTCAACTAACAGCTGTAAACTTTATGCTATCAGTACTAATTATACTAACAGTAGTAACTTGCAGTGGTAAACGTTATACTACTAGTACCTATCCACTTAGCATTATTTCCATTATGTACCTGAGCTGCAGTAAACTTTTAAGATTCCCATGATAGTCTTTTAAGTACCCAACAATCCTCCCCTAAACTTGATGTTCATCTTCTAAATATTCAAGTTTCTTCTTTAAAAGTCTTCATCACACTTCAGGAAGATGCATTCAAACCCTTCATTTTGTTTTTCCCCTCTTTTGCGCTTTACCTTATGCTCTCAACAATTGATAACACATCTCATTTTGATGATTAGTTTAAAGTTTCTTGTTGAGCATATTGGTGATGGTAATTGGTGTGAGGGGGTATCTTCTTTCAACCAACATAAAAATGTGAAGATTATCAAACCTTACAAAAAGTGAACTCCATGATGAATCATTCAACTTCCAAATAGTCTCCTGCTATCCTATGAAAACATTCTTATAAAATCTCTTTTTAGTGTGGATTGTCTTGGTTTCAAACATAACATTTACCTTAATTCCACACAACAACTCTTTCAAATTCATTTTCAGGCCTTATATCACCATAATTTGCCTTTACTATTCTCCAAAGAGCTTCCAAGTCTTCTCTATCTATTCCTTGTAGCATCCTTATCATTGAAGAGTATCTCTTGGAACTTCCATCTGCTCTTATTAACTGATAATGTACTAACATCCCCTCTTTATGAAGCTTCTTAATCTAACAATCACACTGGTAATTTAGTAGCAAGTGGTATAGCATAAATTGCTATATCTTCATCCTTTTTTAAATCACCAATAAAGCTTCTTTTAACTCAAACTTCATTAACTTCATCAACTCCTCTTGATTCTTGTTCTTCCTCTATTTTTGTTTCTTTGAGGATTCTTTCTGTTGTCTTCCTGCTCTTTTTCTTACAAGCATCTTCTTTCTGCTTACCTTTAGCTGTTTCCTCTCTCCTTATTCATTCTTTCCCCCCTTTGCTTTCGCTGTACCTTAGAACCCATTGCGACAAAGGTATTTTCTCTCTCATTTTCCTTATCAAACAAACTTTTGATTTTCATCAAAACTCTTTCCTTTTTGTTGTTTGTATGTTAAATCCACCCATGTGCTTAAGATAAGTAGACATTTTCTGTTCCTTTTATGCCTTGGTAGGAAGGTTGTTTTCCTTGTTTGTGCTCTAAGTGCAGCAAAATGCTTTCTTCTTTTCTTCATCAGTTCCATAAACAGTTTTACTTTTTCCTCATCTGTCAATTCATCTTCTTTCCTTTGATTGGAGTTCTCCCTGCCAAAAGTCTATAAGCCTCCATCATAGCTTGTTGTTATTTTCCCTTGATCAATCAATGATTATGTTGGGCTTCTTCTTCTGTGTTTTCCTAGCCAAGCTTGCTACTTTTCTAATAATTCAGCATCCAACTTAGCTTGAATATCTCTTGCAATTTGTTCATCAAGAGAAATTTGATCTTTTCTCTTCAAAAAGAACTTCAGGCTCATCATAGTCCTTTTCCATTTTTCTTAGAAACTTGAAGGTTTTATCTCTTGTGGAACTCTGAACTCACTTGGCTTCTGTACAACCACCCCTTTATCCTTGGGTCTTTTAGTTGTTGCTGTTGTAGCAACAGTAGTAAAAACTTTAGGCTTAGCTACTTGATAGTTGTTAAACCATACATATCAATTTATGCTTAAAAAGGCCCAATTCAACCCAAAACGGATCAAAAATGGCAAAAATGTGCTTGTATCTGAGTTTTATGTGTGCAGGTATGGATATGTCAAATATCGCAAGAAAACGATCAAAAACCAACAAGAAACGACAAAGAACGAAAGAGACAAGAGCAAGAGTGAGAAATCAGCCAGAGATCACAGCCGGATCAGCCCGACACAGTCAAAGAAAGAAACAAAGAAGTCAAAGGTCAAAATAAAGTCAAGGGACTAGTTATGACAAGTTCTCAAAGTTTGAAGGCTTACTTTGAAGTTTTTAAAGATCAAGGACCAAAGTTGCAAAAGATGGGAAGTTATTTTAAAGAGAGAAATAGAGCAAAGGAACCACAAGGACTGATCTTGCATTTCTCAAACCTTGTTTATAACTAGATTGGGCGGAGAAAAGAGACAAGGACGAGTTCTGCCAATCTCTCAAACTTTCAAACAGAACAGCCGCTTATATCGCAACAAACTAACTCCCACAACAGCATTTCCCGCCAAAATTCCACACAGCCCAATCTCGAAATTTCCCACCCCCGCTCCTTTATAAGCCCTCAATCCGGTTCATACATTCTCCCCAATCAAAAACAAACACGTGGCAGCAGCCCATTGGCCAGGACACATCATCAAACCCATCAAACGGCTACCATCAATTTCAAAAGATCAAGGGCTAGGATTTAAACGGATCATTCTAGAATTCTTTCCCTCTCTTCACCTCTACTCTATAAATAGAGTGTTAGGACATCATTTTTCTGTAGTAGTTTTAGTTTTAAAATTTTACTTTGTAATTTTCCGTTTTTAAGCAATTTAAATCTTACTTTACGCAATTAAGCTTTTAAGCTCTTGTAACCTTTTCTTTTGAACTTGTACTTGTCACTTCTAGTAATATCAATGCCTTTTACAAGTAATTTTGTTCTTTGATTTACATTTGAAATTGATTTTACTCAATAAGCTCTAAATAAGCTCGTTTGAGCTTATACCTTTTAATAAGCTCAATTTCAGTTAAATTTTGTTCTTAAGCACTCATAATCTCAATCTAATCATTTACATCAAAAACATGATCACTTAAGGTTGATAAAGCTCATTTTCAAGCATCAAAGGAGAAATAAGCTGTTTTAGCTTATTGAGCTAAAAGCTTGGGTTTAGAGGCTTTGGAAGCCAATAGGTGTAAAATTTGAGCCACTCACTCTACTAGAGTGGCTCTTGTGCTGAGACTCCAATATTTCCAGGTTAAAAGTCCTAAATTCTCATTTTAGCTTAAAATGTTAGCTTATTCATTTGTTTAGTTCTATTAATAGTTTGCTTATTTCTCTTCATTGTTATGATTATTGAAGTTTGAATTGGCTGAGTAAAGTTTCATTAGCATAGATTTTTATTAATTCTACTTTTTCACCTAATTCTGTCATAGTAATAGTATAGGCTTAGTAGAGGAACTAGCTTATTTTCATAAATAAGCTAAGCATTTTCTAGCTCAATTAGTATTATTAAGTCATTTCTAGATAAAGTAGGTATAAAGTTTACACTGTTTTAGCTTTTAAATAGAATTAGATGTCACTTAGTGTTTACAGCTTTTAAATAAGGGAGTGTTTGGATATAGCTTTAGTTGACTCAAAAAGTCAACTACACTTTGTCAAATTCTTTCTTTTAGCTGAGATAGATCTTGTTTTAGAGATTTAAAAAGCTTTTAGAAGTCACTTTGTAAAAACCAAAAGTTTAGATGTTAGAATCTCTTGTCAGCACCAGGGCATTTGTTAATCATAAGAGTTTTTAAACTTTAGGACTTAAAGAGCATTTAGAGTGTAAAGTTGTGCTGTGCTCATTTAGATTCATTAGGTAATGTATTAGTTCTAAAAGTTGAGCCTGTAGTTGAGTTCATAGCCAAGTGCACCAGCAACACCAATTGCACCAGCAAGTGCATCTCATTTTAGCATAATTTTTGCCATTTTTCACTTTGAATTTTCTCATTTCCTTTTAGAGTTTTACAAATCCTTTTAGCTAGGTTGATTTTAGATAATTAGGTTAGCTTATTTCCAAAATATCAGCACCTAAGGTCCAAAAATAAGCTGTTAAGCCTAGTTGAAAAAAGCTCTAAATCTGTTTCATTAAACTTTGCACTTTTTCATCCTAATTTTCTTTCTAAGTTTGTTAACTACAGGTTAATATTAGTTTAGAATCCTTTAATACACATCTTAGGCATTAATAAGCATCTTTTATTTTCAGCTTTCATCAAGTTTTAAGCTCAAAATAAGCAAAAATCCAAAAATCTTGTCAAACTCCTAGTTTCTGTGACAGCAACTTAGATGCTTATTTTCTAGCTTATTCTGTGGATAAAAGTCCAAGTTGCTTTCATTAATGTTGTTTAGAATAAGCCCTTTAGCAAGTTTGTAGTTTTAAGTTTTTTCTGAAAAGCACTTTTTAATAATCTAAAATAAGCTGAAATCGTAGGGTCTAATGTGTAGTTTTCTCATAGTTAAGGGGTACCTGTTTTAACTATAGTGTAAATTTTCACAAGTTCACCCGCCTATCCTCTACTTTCATTTCTAACGGTTTCTACCCTGTCTTTCTTAGTTAAATAAAAAAGTTAATATTTTAGTTTTTAGTTTTATAAATTTAGGGTTTAGTTTTTAATTGAATAAATTAGGGTTCAATTAGGTTTTAAAAATTGGGGCTTTTTGTTCCATAATTTTTCTGCACATTTTTAGAGTTTAAAAACCATTTTTCTATATTTTTAAGATTTAAATTGTATTTGTTTTCTTAAATGTCGCATTTTATTTACTTTCGTAATTAGTTTAATTTGTTAATTAGTTGTTTAATTGTGCCTTTAATTTTAGTAGCATAAATAAATCAAAAATATCTCTTTTCTTATTCAAATCAATCATTCCGAACGAGATCGAGGTTTCCATTGCATGAGTCGTTGGGGAAAACGACCCGGGTGATCATACTTACCCGGTCAAACATACGTATTATATATTATATTATATATATTTTTGAGAGTGAATTTTATCAAGGTAACTTGGTAACTTTCTTAATTACTCTCGGGATTATATTATTTTATATTATATTTTAGGTATATAAAACTACGAATCAGTTTTTGGCGCCGTTGCCGGGGACTTGTGTAAGCGATTCCTTCGTTTCGAGTTTGTGAATTTGGTTTGAAGATCCTTTCGTCCTCGAAAGTTAAATTTTTGTCATAAATCCAAAAATCCAAAAAAATTAAAAAATATAAAACTAGATCAATTGCCTTTAACATGGCGGGTGACACATATTCTAACTCTATATGGTTGATTTTAAATGAAATTCCCAAAATGACCCATTTTCTATAAAACTTGTTATCCCGATTTTATATATGGATAAGTTGACCGAAACTCGACTTCATAACATCAAAACTTCTAGAATTTATTCATAAAATATATACTTCAATATCAAATGCATATTTGGTATAAGTGAATAGTGGAACTGTTCTTTACGGGTTTTGCCAAACAGTAGTTTTGACCCGTTTTAAACAAAACAATAACTTATTACTTTGACCTGCTTTGAAAAAAAAACATTTTTTAAACTACAACAAGACATAAATACACTTCATCTTTACTTGAGTATTTCAGATGAAACAATCAAGTTGCCAATCCTACTTTGATGTGTACAATTTTTATGACGATATTTGTCAAAACACTTATCTAGCATACTTAGTCTTCTTCTTCACAGGTTTACTAAGTAATTGAGTGATCTATGATTTTATATAGATATGCAATCGAAAGATTATATATGTCTATATGAGGAGCACAAGTTCCTCAGTCTATAAGTATATTGTGCTAAAAACATGGAATGCCATGACAAACAAATAAGCAAATATGCCAAATAAGACACTTATGATCCATAAAAAAGCAAGACGCAAAGATAAGATGTAAACAAGGCAAATAAGTAGTCATATAGCACATCACCCATCAAGTCATTAATTTTACTAATGTGAGTTACCGAAATATTTACCAAAAAAATATATTTGACAAAATTATGAGTTAACCCAAACACCCCTTTTGAAACTATATTGTTTCTTTTAAGAATAAAAATTGACATACAAGCGAAGAAAAAAAATGACAAGGTTGACATTAATGTTTCACAGATAAGCAAGCTCAAATGCAACGAGAGATAAGCATACAATCAATATATACAAGCAATGCAAACTAGAACGACTAATCATATAACATATCATACGAAAAATTCTTTTTGCCTTGTGTTGAATATGATGATGTATAACAAGCTTGATTAGTGACTAAAATATTTTAATTTCAATAAAGGATTAATCAATATTCAAAAGATACCAACCCAAATTGCCCGACTCAAAAGTTTGAGTTTCTATGTTAATACAAAGTTTGAAATTTTAGACACTTTGTGGTATTTTGAAATTTCGACTTACTTAAACTTGTAATCAGACTCTTTAATCCATTTTATTAGAAACTAGACTCAATTATCTTCGAAACGGTAGGTGGCACGACTTGTACGGATTTACAGTTTGTATTTTATGACATTTTGAAGTTGATCAAAATTTTGAAAGACCTACTGTAGAACCGGGTCCGCCGGTTCCTCTGCCAAATGGAACCGGCTTTGTTAACGAATAGAACCGACACCCTGATCAATTTTTCCAAAAACACATATTTTAACCTGACGAAAAGGTTTAACACTTGGTAGGCTTTAAGGTAAACTTATATAACAAAATTTTGTCATTATTCAAGCTTGCATAACAACAATATTCAACAATCAAGACTTCTAAAAATGGAACAACGATATACTTTTCATATTAAGTCTCGCTTTTCAGATAATTTGATACATGGATCGTACTCGATTTTGAAAACCATTTGTTTTGAAAACTAAATCCACCTGGTCTGATACCAATTGTTGAAAACGTAGTGGGGGGGGGGGGTGAATACGTTTTCCATTAAAATTAAAAAAACTTTTGTATCTAATAGCCGAACAAACACGACATAATATGAAGAGTACCAAATATAGTCTATGACTATTATGACAATATAAAGCATAAAGAAACCATGTAGTCACAACACAAGCATACACATCAATCAACAACATAAGCATAATTAAAACGTAAAGAGATTACGATATATAAAGAGAAATCAAACCGAACACGATGATCTATAGTGGTTTGGTCACGGAGCTCCTCTCCGCCCTACTCCACTTCCCGAGTACCCAACTCGAGAGTTACTTCACTAGATCAACACGCTCCCTTTTTGGCGGAGAAAACCTTACACAACGTTGCTTACACTTTATCCGATACTAAGCTAAATACCGAGTCGTAACACCAGGAGAACCAACCCTACACCGCTTACCCTTTTATCCGGTACAAAGCTAAATATCGAGTTCGTATACACCGGGTAGAACCAACCCAAACCCTTTCAACACAACAATGAAACCCATATTCTAACACGTTATAAATAACCCATTTAACCTCTACATATTACATGGTGTTTGATTGATAAATGCAAATGAATGGATGATGATCTAAATGAACTTCCATTAATGGGAATTCTTTAAATGGATGAATGACATGAGATCTCTAGTCTTGTAGACCTTCTTATGTATATGCTTGGTGGTGGATGGAAATTGCAAGAACTCTTGCTTCAGTGGATGTGGATTGCAAGATCTCGATACTTGATTTGATAGATCATTTCGGGTGTATGCTTACAACAAAATAAAAGTTAGAAGCATTATGATCATGGGAATTTATGGATGCATTTTCTACAGATCTAAATGTGTTAAAAATGGTAGAAAAAGTATGTTAAAAGTGGTTAAAAACGGATTGGAAAGGCTCCTCTATTTATAGGAAAAAGCTGAACAAAACCGGCTACTGTAGCAATAGAAATGACTTTGTAAATCCAATGAAATCGGCAACGCTCCTATGGAACCGGCTACACTATTCATCAGATCCAAAAAATCTTTTGTAATCTTTGAGAGATTTTGCAAGATATAGATGATGTAAGGCCTGATGTAAAATTACTTTTTATTTAAAAGAAGGTAAACTTGTAAAAATAAAAAGTCTAGTTGAATGCTTGTCAAAATAAAGTTTACATGTAAAATATATCTAGGCGTAAACTTTAGTGTAAATATTAAAGTGATGCATTTGTATAAAAGTACTTGTAAATGCAAAATGTGAAATAAGGTTTTGATCATAATGCAACATAACAAGCATGTACGAACCTGTGTTGTAACATACCAAGGATCAAGACGTGGAGAGATGTTGATGTATGTTGAGACAAAATACGATTATGAGTAACTTGTACATTTGACGTTATGTATTACAAGTTACATTTTTTGTCATTATCAAAACAAACGAGAATGTGTAGATTAAATACCTTAATATTTGCACTAACAGTTTCCTTTTCGTATACGTATAGGATACGTGTGTCTCTCTCTCTCTTTGATGTTAACTAAAAACACACACTAAACACATAGTGTTTCTCTCTTTCTCTTTGATGTTAACGAAAAACACACATCAAGCACATACGATGATTCTCTCTCTAACTAATCCTCTCTCTCTTTCTCTGTTTCTAACCGATCCTTTGTAATTTTGTTGTTGTTGGGTTGTCACGGTTGTTGAGGTTTACTTTTTGAATGATATGCAATGATAGGGTTTTGTTCTTCAATGATATGATTACGTAAGATGATTCTTCTGTGGGTGGGGTAGTAATTTTTTTAATTTCGATTTAACTTCTTGTTGATCTATTATATTAATTAGGGTTAGGGTTACTAGGGTTGGGGTTTGTGGTTCCTTTTTTGGTGATTATTGGGGTTTTTATGTGTAAAACCGATTGTCGAATCACCTGGCTTTCTCTCTTTTAGTTAGTATTACATATGATGTTACTTCTATGGTTAGTAACTCCTTAGTTTCGAGTTGAGTTTTTGTTCACATATTGTGGTAGAGATTGGGCTTAACCATGGTTGATGAAAGTGTTGCTGTTTTGAGTGTGATAAATTTAGGGAAAACTTAGTTTAAGTGTTATATGGCTAGAAGAGTGGAAGGATGGAAGAGTGCAAGACTTGCTCGCCTCAGCAACCTCCATGAGCATAGTCATATGTTGATGGCCAAATACTTTAGGTAGTTATTTGAGATTTTTGAAACTGGCGAATTTTGTTGTTTTCGTTATTCTTGAATAACCGCCTAGAGTGTTTCCTGTTGAAGTTAGCCTTTTGCAAAAATGGATGCCATGTGCTTAGGGCTGTTTATATTTCTTTGATTGCTATAGTGATGATTGAATTAGGATGTGTTTTATTGAATTGAATCGGAGTTGAGATCATCTATACCTTAGCGAGGAAACTTATATAGTCTGCATCCATGACAGATTGATCCTTTTTTTGAATATGCAATGGGTTTAGGGAAACAAGCACCAAAATTACAGGTGATGATAATGTTAATGGTGGTTGTCAGATAGCGATTTTGTTTTAGAATGCGATAAGGGTTTTACATTCTCACGCGCGTTCACATATAGAAGAGGGCTTCTAATTGAATACGCGTGAGAGTGATAAAACTCTTATCACTTATAGAGGACCAAATTTGCTGGAAAAATGTTGGGATGTAGACCGGTATGTGAGGTGAATGGATGGCTAGGCGGGTCGGGGTCGGTGTGTATATCTGATGTCAATGGAGGGCTAAGTGGGTCGAGAGGATGTGTGATTGTTATATTAGTCAATCGCTTAGCCTGTCTGTTTCTTATTGTTGCTTATGATGTTCTCGAATGGCTTGAGTTGGCAAAGCGGAGGGTATTTAAACAAATGCAACCGCCGTTTGCATCTACGGTGTTGTGTATAAATATTGGTGATGTTGACTATCAATGGCGATGATGAATTTAAACAGGTTACAGTAGGGTTGTAATCGTCCGTATCTTGGCGAGGCAAATTGTTAGGTTTGCAGCCATGGCAGATGCATCGAGTTTTCTAATTTAAAATCTGTCTGAGCCTTTATCGGTTATATATCAACCATAGACAAAACAGGCCAGTCACTTTTGTCGTATGCTTTATTTAATGTTTTCATGTATTACCTATTTATTATGGTTACCAATAATTTGCAGGTACATGAAAAAATAAATCAGCTTCAGTACGGTATTCGAACGTTTGGTGACCCAAAAATAGGGAATGTCAGGTTGAATTAATCGTATGAACTGACACGAGCCCATGGCTTTGCTTCCTTATCTAAGGAGGCAATTTTTTCCGTCTTCGAATGCTGCGAAAAGTGGAAGGATGGTAAAGTGAGAGGGTCCCTCGACTCAGCAACCTCCACGAGCGTAGTCTTATATAAAGGGTCTAATGTTCATCGCTAGATACTTTAGGTAGTTGTTTGAGATTTTTGAATTTACTCTTGAACTTAGGCTTTTGTAAGAATTGGTGCTATGTGCTTACGACTGTTTATATTCACTTGATTCCTACACTGATGAGCGAAGTTGAGATCATCTACACGTTGGCAGGGCAACTTATAGACTATGCAGCCGTGGCAGATTGATCCTCTTTCATTGGTTGAGGGGTCTTTGTTTCAGCTTATATTTCTAAATAAATATACACTAGTGATATTCTCGAATAGCTTTGTTTTGCAACGCGGAATGTATTTAAACAAATGTGATGAGGTGTCATTTTATACACTTTTTCAAGGTCATTTAACCCCCTAAATTATGAAAATATGCCCAAATTATACGCTTAATCATTTGTTTGTGTGTTTTTAGCACTTAGATGGCTTTTGGAGGAAATACGCGTGACTTGGGCTCAATTGGATAAGAAACTGACAAGACTATGGCTCTACACGAAAGCTCTTGAAGAAATTTCGTACAGTGCCTGAAGACGGCGTCGCGATTCCTAGCGACGACATCATATCATACAAGAGACGACGTCAAGATTTCCAAACGGCGTCAAAACGTAGCCGACCTAAAGAAACCCTAAAAGATTCGGCGTCACAAGATAAAGAAGACCATTCCACTTGCGCGCGAAGTATCAGATATTGTTTTGATCAAAGCTCCTTCATACGAACTTGAATTTTGACGATTCAACAACCCACGCGATCGCAGCGACAAAAATCTACAACTTGGTGAAAATGTCGCCGCGACGGCGTCAGGATTTTTGTGACGGCATCAGGAATTGCCGACCTAGGGTTTTCCTATGAATATAGCCTCGTAACTTTTTTTTTATCAAGCCCCCAACCCTAAGTCCGATTCTAGGGTTTAGGTAGGTGTTTTTCCTGCAACTTAGAAGGTCTAATTCAATCCATAAATATCTTGTCATGGTTTGATCTTCACTTATATCTTAATTCATGTCTTTAATTCCTTTTGTTGATTATGATTTCTCTTGTTTGAGTATGCTTGGCTAATTCATCTAGTACTTATTTGTGTGGAAACTAGAATTATGAGGGGGGGGTTGAATAGTTTAGAGGTTCATTTTTCATTTTAAAAGTTTGCTTTCAAAGTATTTAGATTCGAGTTGTATGTTCAACCAATCAACAATATGAATTAACAATGTAAATATCAAACTAATACTATGTAACAATCACAACAATATAAAGAGATGAGAGAAGGAACAATCAAACCAAGACACCAAGATTTATAGTGATTAGGCTACGAAGCTCTTCTTCGCCCTACTCCACTCCCCGAGTATCCTACTCGAGATTTCACTATGTCAACAAGCTCCCTTCATGCAGAGAAACCGTTTACACATCGCTTATGTTGTTTTCTGACAATAAGCTAAATGTCGAGTCCTAATCTTAGCTAGAACCAATCTACCACTTCACAAACACTATACACTCACAAGATCTACACTATCAGATTTACAATCCGAATCACACAATTACACAAGATAATTACGATAGAGATTTGATACTTAGAAAAGGAGAGGAGAGATCACTAAATAAAAATTCGTTTCTTGGCGAATACGAATGTTCTTCTCTTGCACTTGATAGAGAGGAGAGATGAGAATAAGAGATTAGATCACTTGAAACAAGATCAAAAGATGTTAGTGATCAAGAGATTTAAAGAGAGAAAGAAGGTTTTTAGAGAGAGAAAGTTATCTGAAAAAATTCGTGCAAAGAGGTGTGTTTTTCAGCTAGGAATGGAGCAGTATTTATAGGCAGGAAAACCCAACGTTCACTGCGGGCTGTCCCGGCCGTCCCAGATATATCTGGGGGCCGCCAGACCTATAAGGGGGCCGCCCAATAGACTACGCTCCTGTTTTTGTCTTTTTGTGGGGAATGTTGTATCTGTTATGGAACCTTCCATTTTGGGGGAAAATTTTGAATTTTAAATTTAAGTTTTAAATTAAACTTTTTTTAATTAGAAAATATTTTGTATATATATTTTTGTGAAAATACTTTTGTAAAAATGTGATGGTTAAGAGAAAAATATTTTCTTGATCACTAATCATGCTTAATGATTTGTTTGTCCATACCTTAAGTGATTACTAATCTTAGAAATGGAATTTTACGATTAATAATTTGTAAACGTTTATTTTTATCGTAAACGTTTTTACATTTTGTTATTATCAAAACATTGAGAGGTCGAAAAATATAAATAACGTTTTTAGACATTATTTGTATTAACAATCTCCCCCTTTTTGATGATGACAAAATATAAACTCATTTTGTATAAAATTAAAGGTTTCAAATTATTAATGAGTTTTCATTCCATTTCTCCCCCTTTTTGTCGAATTCAAAAAGGATGATCGTCGAATTGTTGTAGAAAGAAAGAAGTCGACGATATCAAGACTCCCCCTTGATGTATGCTCCCCCTCGTTTGGGGCACCAAGGGATCGATCTTACGAAAATTGTTTGCTACAAAACAAAGTTAGAGGTACAAGTGCAAGACAATATATTCTCAACTAGTAGCACTTATAGCAATTCATGCAAGTTAAATCATAAAGTAGTTTCATTCATTACTTAATAAGCTCATACAAGAAGCATTGATTGCAATTAAAACTAAATAAGAGATAAGATAAATTCATACTATAATGGTATGAATCATTACAAGATAAAGTAGATAAGCATAAAGTAAAGACATATTAAGGCATAGAGCTACACTAGTGGATTCTTGAAATGTAGAAGATGCCATAATCAAAAGATGGAAACATGGCATAAATCCTAGATGATCCTTGATTCATAGGATGACTTTGAGCAAAAGGGTTAGGGTGACCAATTATGAGGTGATATGACCTAGTTTTCAAAGGTAAGGTGAAGAGAGTGAATTCATAGTGGAGGTGAGAAGATACTCAATGTAAGCAAACATTAGGTCCATCTCATCCCTAAGAGAAAAGATAAGATTGCGGTTGTGAAAGCAATAAAGACAGGTTGACCCATGATAGTCATGATAGTTGAAGTAAATAGGATGACCCATGAGAGGTGGTTGAGGTGGTGGTTGTGGTGAAGGTGGTGATGGGGTATCAAGAATGTGATCAAGAGGAGTGATTGGCGACAAAGAAAGAGTGATATCCAAAGAAGGATGACTTTGAAGTGGTTGAGGGTTTGAAGGTCTAGGAGAAACATCTGAGATGTTGTCAATCAAAGGGTTCAAAGTTTGAGGAGATATTGGTTCATTTGATAATGGTGGCGAAATTTAAAGTTTTGATTGAAAAGAAGAAGGTGTGTTCTCTTGGCTTAATGAGGTTTGATTGGTTGATGGAGTTTTTGATGGTACATTTGGAGGAGTTAGAGATGAAGAAGTTGTTATAGGAAAAGATGTGGTGGTGACATCTTCATCACTAGAAATGTTAACAAATAGTTGTGTAGGATGGATTATGGTTAGTTTGATTTTCTTGGAAGGGTTAGAAGAAGAGACTTGAGTGGAATCCATGGTAGAATGGTTTGAAGAAGATGAAGATGATAAGAAGAGTAGGAAGGATGGCTTATTTAATTAGGAAGCACAGGATTGAAGTGGCAAAGCATGCGGATTAAGATGATAGATTCCAAAAGTGGTTTAGCAAAATGCAGGAAGTTTAGTTGGGTCTAGAGAAGAGAATAGTCAAATGCACAGAAAATTAGGTAGTCACAATAAAATTTCTGTGACTCTGATGGCGGTCCCATAAATATATGGCGGTCTCAGATATATTAGGGGGCCGCCCAGTATTTATGGAGGTCGTTTTCTGGAGGAGCAAAAATTTTCTTGTTTTTCAAATTTTTGTAAAACATGTCCAGAAAAGGTTTCCTAAAGGCACCTTTTGCAATCAATCCTATTTTATCAGGGATCATTTAATATCTAACAATCAAATTCACAAAATTTACTATCCCAAATGCTATTAAAGAAGCACATATAGGTATATGAACTAAAAGATAATCATGCATAATATAAGTAACCATATTGTATCAAGGTGCATGCAAACACGTGTTTAGGATGATAAAAATGAAATGATCATCCAAGGCAAGTTATATTACCAGTACTACGTTCTAAGTTATTACTAAATAGAATAGGTTTAAGTACTTAATCATAATAAGATAGTAAATAAGATTAATAATGTTTTATAGTAATTTTCCAAATTGCTCATTTCTTCATGTTTCTCTACAAGTTTCTAAGGCCTTTCCCGATTGACCTTAATCCACTACGATGCTCATCTCGTATATGAACTTTACGGTTGATGATTTCGGTTTGGCGGGTATAAAATGGTTCCATGTGAGGGTTAATGTTAGGTGGGTTTTGAAAGACTTGAGGAACGTCGTTTGTTAAAGAGTTAACAAAGCGAATGGGAGAAGGAGTGCTTGCACGCGAGGTCCCTTCGCCATTCCCATCATCATCATCGTTAAGATGAAAGGAGGATGGTTAATCAAATGCGGAGGAAGAAGAAGTGGAGTGACGACCTCTTCTCGTGCCACGATCCTTTCTAATCTTTCGCGCTTGTTGAGCGGTAAGAGGATTCATGACACGATCGTACAAGACATAGGACTCGTTTGACAACTCAAGACTCTCATTCATGTCGAATTTAAACAAACGGGTTAATAGCATACCATAGGGTAGAATTAACCTAGATTGTTTAGTAACCCACTCCATTCGTTTTGCCATATAATAGGCGAGATTGAACTTTTCGGAGTTAGCAACACAATAGAGCATGTAACAAAGACACGCGGGAACATGTTCCCGATTACCCCCTAGACAGAAAACATTTTCCCGAATAATTTCTTCCAAAGGCTTTAGGGTTGGCACAATTTCACGAGTGAAAATTTGATGATCATGAACATCAATTTCTTCCTCATGATGAATGCGACTGATAACCAAAGATTTCTTACTATATATAAATATAATATAAATATATAAATATATAATAATAATCAATAATTATAATTCAATTATAGTATACGTATTCCGAAAGACTCAAAACATTCCTTTTGACCAAAGGAAAATCCAAAACCTCCCGGGTGGTTTCCCAACGAGGCGTGAATTAAAAATCGGTTACGTTTGTGATCGCGTTATTTGAATGGTTTAAGATTTTTGGATTGGGATTTTAATTCTACAATTAAAATGCAAAAACGAATAAGGGAAACCTAAAAACGAAAGCAAATAAGGCTTAAAAACCTAAAAACGAGAACGGGATCCTAAACCCGTTCTTTAAAAATCGAAATTCTAAAATTTTAACCCTACGAACGCAAATTTAATTTTCTTAGGTGCTAAATGATAAAAGAAAATTTCCAAAAAAAGAATTATATTTTTTTGACTTTTTAATAATTTTTTATGAATTAAAAACAGTTTTAAAAAGAAAAATTAATTAAAAATAGTAAACTTAATGAAAAAAATCTGAAAAAATTCTGGAAAGTAGCTTAAAGAGTGCTGATTCTATGAAAAATAAAAAGGGCTTACCAGCTTATTGGAATAAGCTGGTAATAAGCTAAAAGTGGTTGAATGCTTAAAAGGCTAAAAGGACTATAAAGAATAGATTTTGCAAAGGTAAACTGAAAAAGACCCAAGGGCGAGTGTGTAGTGCAGTGTGTGTGTAAAGGTTGAGGGTGTTGAGGTCCAAGGTTCGAGCCTTGCTCACCTTGGACTTCCACCTTCCCTTTTTTTTATTTTGCAAAATTTTTTTATAGACAAGCTTTAAGAACTTAAAAATAAGCACTTTTAATAAAAACAACTTTTTTATAAACCACAAATAAGCACTGAAATAAGCTAAAAACTGGCAGAAATGGCTTTTTACACTAAGGACTAAAAGGGGCTAAACTGTTAGGCTATTTTTAAGCTAAATAAGCTAAGGCAAAACTAAAATAAGCAAAAACAGGAAAGCTACTATACCTAATAAGCACATCTAAGCAAAAATAAGCAATGGAAAACAATAAGCAAACTCAGATAAGCAATAAGCAACTTGGCCTAAATCTGCATACCAACAGCCTAAGGGGGCACCTTTTGGGCTTATTTTTAAGCCTTTAAAGGATCCTTATGGCTGAATGAGCTATATGAGCTTAAAGCCGTGCGGCGTTGCTGTGGCTGCCAGATGGGGTGGTGCGTTCGTTTATTTTCAGCCGACCCAACTAGGGTGCGTTGGTTGTATGTTTCACACCAAGGGTGCGTTTGATTTTCAATAGCACCAAGGGGTGCGTAGGTTTGTTATTGACACCAAAAAGGGTGCGTCCGGTTTAATAATAGCAGCCAGGGGTGTTCGTTTGGTTTTTTGAGTCACCCACCAGGGTGTGTTTGTTTATTCGTACCACCCAAAGAGTGCATTTTGGTTAGGCAAAAACACCCCCATGGTGCATTGGGTTTCGAGTAAGCCGAGTAGGGTGCGTCGTGTTTTATGGTAGCATCGATAAGGGTGCGTTTGGCTGTCTTAACAGCCTAGGGTGCGTTGGGTTTGTCTCGACACCACATAGGTGCGTTTGGTTTTTAGCAGAAGCACCAACATGGTGTTGTTGGTTCCCTATCAGAAAGGGTGCTTTTTGGTTTAGGATTTACACCACAGGAGGGTGCGGTTTGGTTTTAAAATAACACCATAGAAGGGTGTGTTTTTTAACAACTTTCGGGTGTGTTTGGTTTTATTTATATTGTTAATTGTTAATTTCGTTTAGATATAAATTGAAACACGCAGAGATTTGAAAGTATTGATTAAGGGAAAACATTTGGTAAAAATGGAAACGTCATATAAATGAAAACGTCATGTCAAAATCTATATAAATTTCCATACTTAGTATATTTTGCTAAAACTTCTATTAATTTAGAACCCGATAAAAAGGACAAGGTTTTGTAGTTTTAAAGATTTTTATTCGTAATGATACGATAAACCGGTAAATAAACGAAAGTTATACTTTTACAACAACGCAACTAGTTTAGTTAAAGTCGTAACGAAATACTAAATTATAAAATGGTATTTTATAATTTCCGATTAGAAGATAAAAACACAACTTTTGTAAAAGCTTTGAAAACATCGTTTACATAATCCTCAACTATAAAACGTGCGTTACTTTTATAACAAAGACTCTTTATTAATTTAATTGGTGATTTCCGAACACGTGTCGAATTATGTTGTTTTAATTATTTTTCTCATGATTCTTATATAATACTTGCAAGGTATTATATACTTTATTTTATTTTCATATATAATACATGTCGCGTATTATATACACCTTGTATTATTCTTTTGGTTGTTTGTCTTTGTTATATAATTCACCATATGAATTATATACATGTTCATTCTTCATATGTAATGTATACGGATTATATTACACACTTTGCGTTTCTTTTCGATTATTTTAGTTAACCAACCAAACCAAACTGCCACTCGAAACCTAAATCTTTTATCAACGGGTCGCGTTGATGTAATCATCCATCGGGAAACTAAATTCATTATCCTAGGCTAGTGGGACTTAGCAGTTAAGTTAAGCTACAACTTCTTGATCGAGCCGTTCCGGTTTCCGTTATGCTGTGCTTAATATGTGCATTTTCTGCCAATCGTTCTACAACATCAATGTGAGTTTATAGCCCCTCTTTCACTTGTTTTACATTTACTCTACAAATCTCGGGGGAGAATACATGCTCGATACAACTTGTTTACGTGTTCGTTTACAATATCTTTTACATACTATTCTACACACTTGGTTTACATACTTGATTTTGCAATTCATTACAAACACAATTACATGGTTGATTACAAACTTGGTTTCATACTTTGTCACATACTCATTTGCATACACGTTTACGAATTGTTACATACTAATTACCAAACTCAAATTACTTGATTTATAATTCACACTCTTTTCTACTTATGGTGAATTTAAGTATCAAAAGCTATTTAGAATACAATGGTTAATTTTTATAGGACACAAGTGTTTTTCGGTTATCATCTATATTTACATGTTGCCTAAGTAACATAACCCACCATTGCCCATTATCATGAACTGTTAAATTCTTGACCGGAGGACCGGTTAAGGAAGCGCGATTGTATAAATAGATCTATTTGGGATTGACATCCTTGTTCGGGTGAGTAGCACTCACTAGTTTCGACTGTACTGAAACAACGAATGCATACATGTCGGAACAATTTGGATGCTTACAGGTTTGAACATCTACACGGGCACACTTTGTGCATTAAATTACATACATATATGTCGAGTTTCAGGGTCATGAGCTTAGTGCAACAGTAGATATTATTTATGTGGTACTGTATTTGTTATAGTAGACCCATACATTATGGAAAATCAACGATCTCACTGTCCATACTACTTATTGAACATTACTAATTTCTGAACACTTTTCATTATATTGCGGCGAAGCAATAAACACTAGACTCTTTTGGTTCTACATTTACTCTTACATTTTTGGGCGATTATTATAAGGATTGAAATAATCATACATACTTTATAAATCTTTGGATTCCAACATTTACATTTATACTTACAAAACTCTATGAACTCACCAACTTTAATGTTGACACTTTTAAGCATGTTTTTCTCAGGTGAATTAGATGCTTGGCCTAATTGGTATGCATTGGAGTCTACTACATTCAAATGATCAAATCTCGTTGTATTGTTTTCAAGCTTTTCATTGTGATGCAAATATGGGACAAATGTTATATCAATTTCAAGAAAATCAATGAGATAACTTTTCAAACGACACATTTAGAGGTCATTCTCTTTTATCTTGTGCTGTTGTATTATGAAGTAATGCCCCCTGACATATTTCCGCTGCGACACATTTTTGGGGGTGTTACACTTCTGATATTGCAGTTTTATTATATGATGTAAAGTTATTTGAGCTTTCAAATGCCCTTCCTCTCTACATATTATCAATGCGATGTCTAAAATGCATGAATATATTAGGAACAACTGATAAACACCAATAAAATTCAAGGAAAGTCTGCCTGCATCTTCATGTATTATGAAATATGCAATTAGTAGTGAAACAGAGTTTTCTTGGTTAAATGTATCTTCCATCTGTGCAGGTTTTGGTGAAGGCTCTCTTGGTTAAATGTAACTGTATACACAAACGCACTAATGTGGACACATTTTAAGGGAAACCCTGTTAGATATTTTTTTATATTTGCTATCATTATTATCCTTTATACAGATTATCATCGGAAAATCTGAGTGTTGCTGCTTGCGTGTGATTTCAGGATCGGCTAAGCCAGGATTTGCTCTCCAGGGCATCAAACTGGGCTAAATTTAGCGCAACAACTGGTCTTGGTGTAATTCACCGCGGCCATCTGGAGCAACGGAGATCACTGATGCCGCCGCCTTATTTTCTTCAGGTTACTATGGAAAATTATCTTGCTGATGCGTTTGCAGCTAAGTATTCGCGAAACTGACTTTTAGAGTGTTCTTACGAGTTTTTCGGTGTTTGGCACCTGTTTTTGTTTGTTGTCGTTTTAAGACAAAGATGGTTGTTGCTACTGCAACTAGGTATCTTAAATAACAAGAATGATGTTTGTCATGTTCTTTTAACCATATAAATAAATAGGCTTGATGTTATTTGATAAGTGATATAGGCTTGAGACTGAAATTTCTTGCGTCCCATGCTGGAAAGGTTGGGATTTGTTTCATTATTGTATACCTTGAATCAATGTTAACTGACGTTCATTTCTTGCATTAATTTTCTTCAGGATGAATACGCTCAGTGTATAGTTGCAAGTCACAGAAGTGTCCTTGAGGTCATCAAAGCCTTCCCATCAGCTAAGTCTCCATTTGGCATTTTGTTTGCATCTATCGGCCCGCGCTAGGTATGAACATGGACCAAACTTACAATTGCTATAATTAATTTCAGCACCCATGTGATAGGTTGAGCTATAACTTTGAGTCGAATCCAACAAGTCGAATCCCCTTAAACAACAACTTGATAGTTGAACAGGTTTGCATATTCCTTCGGTTATTAATATGTGATTTTTTAAAACTCCCAGCAAGATAAAAATGATGAAAGTGTTTTTGTGGGATTACAGGGACTTTAGAAAATTTATACCATTTGTGCCAAAGATTTTATTTTGAAGATTCGAATCTGCATTTTGTAAATTAATGGAGTTGCCTTTTTTTCAGGCCAGTTACATGGTCGTGGTCAAGCATTGCGTAAAACTTTATTGCTCATTTGCAGAAACTTGAGTACTATGGGATAGGGGTGAGCATACCGGACCGTCGACCGGACCGGACCGAACCGGACCGAAGGTATTTCGGTCCGGTCCGCGGTCCGGTGTTTTGGACCAATTCGGTCCTCGGTCCGGTCCGGTCCAACCAAAAACCCGATGATAATGCGTGTAGGACCGGACCGGACCGAAGACCGACCCGGACCGGACCGACCCGAACCGGACCGTACCATTTCGGTCCGGTCCTCGGTCCGCCGTTTTGGCTAGTTTCGGTCTCGGTCCATGGTCGGTCCGGTCCGGTCCTTGGACCGTGCTCACCCCTACTATGGGATGCCATGGCTATGTCATTTAAGAAAGATGCCACCATATTTTTATGTCTACCGGTTACTGCTGCAGTGACTTCAATCAAGGATACTCATTATCAAGGTTCGCGCATTCTATATTAACCATTACTTTATGGCAGTTACATTGTAAATCAACTCATTATCAAGGTTTGTGCATTCTATATTCACCAGATTAGTAAACACATTGTAATTGAACTCAATTTTTGTGCAGTTAATCTGTATTATGGATTTTAGATATATACTCATTTCATCAACTTAGTTGTCACCAATATTGTCCAGTTGGCCTATTTACTTACGTAGCAATTTTCTGGCGAAGCAACCACAAAAGTTACAACGTACAAGCATTAATCACTTAAACACAAACAACGATTAGGCTTAGAAAAGGTATACATGTATTATATAAAATACAAATCAAACACATGTAGTTTGACTAATGACTAGTATGTTAATTTCGATTATCAGTTAACATATTGGTGGTTGTAAAATCATATATACAAATTCTAAACCAAAAAGAATGTTTTTCAGTTATATGTCAAAATCTGCAAGCAATAAACTTTAATGGATTATATGGTCTCTAGTTTATGTATGTTATTACGTGTTAAATGGTTGATTTGTATATGTTGGTAACATGTCAAAAGCTATGACGGGTCAAAATTGATTATTCGCATGGTTGACATCTTAAATTTTGTCTCTTTGTAATTTTCATGAGCATTTAACATTCGCAACATGCATTAATAATATTTCTTATACCCTGCCGGCCTGCCCCGGTGGAATTAAGAAGTGTTTGGCTAAGCTTATATGATAGGCTTATGAGCTTATTAGCTTATGGGTGTGTTTGGGGAGGGGCTTATTTGGACTTGGGCTTTTAAAATAAGTCGACTTATAAAATAAGCCCCATTTGCCACGCGGGCTTATGAAGTCATAAGCCCCAGCCCCATAAAAGGGCCTAAAAACTTTAGCCCGAGGCTTATGAACCATAAATTACATATTTACCCACAAAAATATCTAACATGTAACATAAAAACTCATTTAAATATGTCTTTTTTAGTAATTTTGCAATAATAAGCCTCAGTCTCAGCCCATTTGCCAAACAAGTTTACAAAAATACAAATTTTAATTTCGCCTTATAATATAAGCCTTAGCCCCAGCTCCAGCCCATCACAAGCCTCAGCCCCAACCCTAGCCCATTTCGCCAAACATACCCTATATGTGTCAAATAAATACTAAATATTTGACTAAGCTTACATGAGTGGACTTACGAGATTATATAATGGATTTTTGATAAGCCACAAAAAGTGTGGCTTTTTTAAGTAAGGTTGGGTTTATATAACATGTTGCATTATAAATTACAAATTTATCCTCAATTATGCTTTATATAACATTATTATTTTTCAACCCATGTCTAAGTCATTTAACACTTTAAACTAAACCGAACATTTGAAGTTATCAACTTATTAAATATAAGCTAATCTAAACACTCAACATGGGCTTATGAGCTTATGATATAAATGCCATAAGCCGCTTATATAACATAAGTATAAGCCTAACTCATAAGCTTAGCCAAACACTCCCTAAGTATCGTTGTTGTTGTTGTGTAACATGAATTAATAATATTGTTCATAGTTTGTTACAATAATAATTTCATTTAATTTGATAATGCATTGTAGGAAATTGTAAAATACTTGGCACATTTCATTTTTTTTTGAACGGCAACTTTTATTAGAAAGATAGCAAGGAGCTAGAACAATTACAAAGCAATCAAATAAGGATGTTGAAGCCAACAATCCCAAGTAAACTTTAGATTACATCTAGAATTACTCCAAATGAAAGAACGAGAAACAACATCATCGAACAAAGTCTCTTTGCGCGGTTTCTTGGAAGCAAAAAGAAGCTGGTTACGGAAATTCCACAAGCACCACCAAGACACATAAAAAACGCCTTCTAGGATCCCTTTAAGCTTGGAGCCCAATCGAATAGAATTAAACCACTCCAACCAGCCCGAATAAGAATCAACAGGGCTCCAAGAAACGTTCCACCATCGACATATAAGCCGAGAAATAGCTAAAGCCACGTCACAGGAAAAGAAAAGATGGGATGTATCTTCCTGCAAGACATTACATATCGGACATAAAGAAGATTGCACCTGAATACCACGTTTGAGAAGGTTAGACCTAGTGGGGAGGCGATCAAGGTGGAGTTTCCACGCGAAAACATTCACCTTAATAGGAATAGTCTTAATCCATCTCGTAGCAACATTCTCTTTTGGAAGTAGAACCTCGTCCACAAGGTCACGAGCATCTTTAACACAAAAGTCCCCACCCCCGTTCAAGTCCCAAGCCCATCTATCATCTACATTAGAAAGAACCTTCGACCTAACCAAATCCTGAATGTTTTCGAGCTGCTGAGTTTCCACACCTCCCCTGACATGGCGACGAAAAGAGCTATCGATCTCGCCTTGCATTTTAACCGCAACTGAACATTCCTTGTTGTTCTCCAGGGCGTACAACCTAGGGAAAAGCTCATTGAAAGGAACCTCACCTAACCAAAGATCTTCCCAGAAGCGAGTTTGCATACCTGAACCAACACGACGCTTACAATGAGATAGAAAGTCTATACCTTGAAGTTTTAAGGCCGAAACTTCCCGAATAATAGACAACCAATTCGAACAATGGAAAGAAGAGCGTATCTGGAAAGAAGAACCATGCATGGCTGAAATGAAACGAAACCACAACGAATTATCATGAGAAAGAAATCTCCACACCCATCTGAAAAGAAGCGCACGATTAAGGGCATAAAAACTGGAGACACCTAAACCTCCATATTTCTTAGAAGCGAGCACTTTCGTCCACTTAACCCACGAAATCTTCCTATCGACACCTTGAACACCATTAAAAAAATTACGACGTAAAGATTCCATCTCATGTAACACGGTCTTCGGCACCTTGTATAAAGACATAGGGTAGATGGGAGTAGAGCCTAAAACCGCCTTTAGTAACGTGAGACGACCTCCTATGGAGAGGGTATTAATCTTCCACTTCGAAAGGTACTTGGCGTGCAAATGGTTTTGCATAGGGGTGAGCAAAACGGATCGGACTGAGAAACCGGTTTGACCGGAACGGACCGAACATATTTCGGTCCGGTCCTCTCCATCCTTTTCCTTATTTTTCTGTCCTCGGTTCGGTCGGTCCGGTCCGGTTCAGTCTTACAAAAAAACCTGCAATTATCCTTGTTGGACTGGACCGGACCGAAGACCGAACCATTTCGGTCCGGTCTTCGGTCCGATGTTTTGGACAAAGTCGGTTTCGGTCCAGTCCAATTTTGGTTGGTCCGGTCCGGTTTTCGGACCGTAAGCACCCCTATGTAGATTTTGGTAATGTCTTAAATTTGTGTGATTTTGCTTATTTGGGTTTATAAGAGTAGATATTGGTAATTGATTTAAAAAAAAAACCTTTAGAAAGTTAATGAAATAAAGTGACGTCCATAAGGAGACCAATTTTAAACATTTTGGTAAAAGGAAAAAGATGACTATGGAAACTAAAAAAATACTACATCTGTTTCAAAACAAACGTTCAATTTAATTTTTTAGAGTTAAACTGGTTCAACTTTTACCTTAATTATTTTATTGTGTGTTATATAATACTTGATGCAAAATATATATGAACATAACTGAGTTTTAAATGTATTTTCATTGATATAATTTTCATCAAGTATTATATAACACAAAGAATAATATTTAAGATTAAAGTTGACAAAAAAGTACTTTAAAAATTAAAACTCAACACTTATTTTGAAACGGAAAGAGTAACTAACTCTCAAAATTATTACGTGTTTAGAAATAAAGTTAGAGGGTGTGGAGGAATAACTAACGGTGAGTCAAAACATTTTTCAAAACACTTTATGTGATTTTTTTTAAACGATAAGTTAGTAGTTAGTGATTTGAGCCCACAGTGACATCCAATTGGACAGTATGCAAGCCTCAAATATCCGCCTTAGAAGATAAACCCCACTCATGTTTCTATTTATTTTCACCCTTGAAGGTCCATGGTGAAACTTGGACCTGAGACTTCTTCAAAGATATCTCCCTAAAGTTATCCTTACTAATAGCAAATATGACTAAGACAACTCCTTATTTTTTATCAATAATTTCCTTTGTTTCGACGTAGCTATGCCAAGCGGCAAGTTATGTTTTTAGTGCGTTATGTTGTATGTATTGCGGGATTTTTCAAGTGAACAAATTTGAGGATAGTAGAGAGTATATTTCGGAAACCAATATAGCAAAACAAATAAAAGTTGTCGTATTGAAGTGAGAGAGAAAAAAAAGGCTAGTAACTTTCCGGTGAGAGAGCGGGGTGAGGATTATCAACCGAGAGCTAATGAGAGTGTGAGGTCAAGGCACATAGGAAATAGAGGGGAATACAATGGTAAGCGACTTGGAACTAACTATACTGGTAGGAAACGTAACTCATCGGTGTCATTCATGTTTTTCAACTTTCCGGATGGGTGGACAATGGGAAACTTGTGGATGATGTTCAAGAAGTATGGAACCATTTTTGATATGTTCATGGTGCAAAAACGTCTCCGCAATAGGCAACGTTATGGATTTGTTTGTTTTAAGCTTGTGTTTGATGTGGATGTCCTGCTAAAGAACCTACGTAATATCAGGTTTGGGAAAGAGCACTTGAAGGTCTTTATTGCATTTGATAGGAGAAATAGAGATGGTAGAAATAAGATGGGCAATAGGGGGCTGGGCAGTAACTCCAACACGAGGACAAGCAACATCTTTAACAACGAAGGAGTCAGGAGCAATATACGGGATGATCGTCGGTGTGTAGATGTGGTAAGTAGGGACAGAATCGTGGATAATAAGACAAATACGAAGGTAGAAGGAAGAGCTAGAGACAGGGTAATAGTGGTAAGTGAAGAGGAGATGTGTAGTGAACTACTTTGCAGGTGCTTAATAGGAGAAGTGAAGAGCTTATGCTACCTTACAAAGTTGATGGGTATTTACGATGAAATAGGATTGGGCAAGGTGGAGATCAAGTTGTTGGGTGGTTTGGAAGTCATGTTGATCTTCGATACGACGGAAACAACCACTAATATATTGAATGATATACACCATGGCCTAAGAAGATGGATCCACAAAGTGAGGCGATAGAGCAAGGAGTACATAACACCCGGGAGGCTAACATGGATTAATATCATTGGGGTCCCAGTCTCGTGCTGGTCGGAGTCAGTGTTTAGGAAGATAGCGGCTTTACATGGAAGAGTTTTAGGGTTTAAAAACTGCAATCTAAAAGGCAATCAAAGTCTTATCATTGGCAAAGTGCAAATACACACATGTAATAAAGGGTTAGTTAAAGAAAAGGTGAATGTTATGTGTATGGGGAAAGTGTTCAAAGTGGAGGTAATTGAGGAAGTTGGTGGTATAGAAGAATTCGAGACAGAGGAGGTAAAGGTAGCTAGTCAAGAAGATCGGGCTTCTATGAATGCGGAAAAAGGGGACATGGATGATATGGTGGTTTGTGATGAGGACGATGATAACGATAGCAATAGTGGGTCTGATGAAGATGAGGGTGAATCAGAAAACGGGGACGAGGGGGTAATGACGGGGACGTCAATGATCGTGATTTCCAGGCGATGGACGAACCTGATCAGAAAAAGAAAGAAGACGAGGAGTCTAGGGTGTCCTTGGGAACTAGGGTGTGTGAGACTCCCGAGGTAGAAGATTCAAAATCAAAGGGAATAGTAATAACTATTTTGGGGAAGGTAAAGAAGCTGTCAATAATGTTGAGGATGGGGGGACACGAAAGTTTGACGAATTACAAATAAAAATGGGTTAAGGACTAGTTATTGTAATGATGAGTACTTACAAACAAAAAATGGGGGTAAATATCAAGAATGTGAAGAACGAGTTGGAATTTAACCCGCGCGTTGCGGCGGGGGGCGAATAAAAGAAACTTGAGAGGTCTTTTTTATTTTAATTTTTTAAAAATTATGTAAAAAAGTCGTAAACAATTAAAAGTTGAGGGTCCGTTTTGTAAATTTTTTTTTTTTTACTTTGGGCCGATTTTTGAGCTAAATTTTTGGCCCAGTACTGTAGCACTGTAGCAGCTACAGACATTTGAGAATTGTATATATGAGTAATTGGGACATATCGGTGAAATGGGCCATGATACTGTAGGTGGTCTAGAGAAGACAAAAGTTGATGAAGCCCAAATGAAAGATTTAGATGGGCCAAAAGACGGAAACAATGCAGATTTTTGTGATGGACCAAATGGAGATAATGAGACACAATTTAACAATAGTAGTATGGTGGAGAACAGACAGAAATTTTTAGAGCAACATGATCAAAATACTAATCAAGAAACTGGTAAACAAAGTCCAAGAGGTGAGAAAAGAACGGAACCACCAGCAACCGCTAACGACAGTGACGACGAGAGAACTAATAAGAAAAGGAAGACCAACGATGATGATGATCTTAAAGAGGTTAGCAAAATGAATTTATTCTCTCCGGGTAAGGGCAATGATAAAAACAATGATAGCAAAAAGAAGGTTGGACGAATAAGTATTAAGAAGGCAAAGAGGGTTGCAAGAAATACAGGGATAGAAGGATTGATCAACTATCAAGCTAGTTTGTTCTTTGTTGTAAACACGATATCCTTCGACTGCAGACTAGAATATCCCACATGACACCATGGATCCCCTTTTTCTTTCATCTTATCCAGATTTTCCCATCTCCTAGTTAATGTAAGCTAAGTGCAACCAAAGATGTGAAGGTGTTTAATTGAAGGTTTCCTGCCATTGATGATGTGAATATGCCGTCTATCATCGAGTGATATGATAATGATCGGTTCTGAGTATCGCATGCGGTTGAATGCTTCAGCCCAAAATGATAATGGAGCTTAGAAGCTGAATGCATTGTTCGTGCAGCCTCAACCAGAGTACGGTTTCGTCTTTCACAACGCGTTCTGTTCAGTGTGTTCGAGGAGTGGAAGTGTGACTGTTCAATGCCTTTTCTTTAAATTAAGCGATGGCATCCGTTCTTAGTGTCTTGTTCAAGAATCCGTGCCTCTGTCAGTACGAACAGTAATTAAACTTGAGCTTGAAAGATTGGTTTGAATCTTCGTTGAGGAAAGTCTTTTAAGAACTTCTGGTGTTTCATCCCTTGGATCGTAGAAAAAGAGTCCCAAGTGTCTCTTGAATAGTCATCAACATCACCAGTACTTATACTTCTTCCCTTATGCTTGCAACACCATTGGACCCACAAGTCCTGTGAGCAAAATTTAGCCTTCCTTTGGAACTAGGAACTGCTTTTGTCTGATGAACTTCTTTTTTGCTTGCTTTCTCATTTGCACAAGATGAAACAAAGTTGATCCTTGACATATGTTCTAAAATCTGGGTAGCCTGTTCACAATTTCTTCCTTTGAGAGTAGGTGATGTAATCGAAGTTTAGATGAGAAAGCCTTCGATTGCCATAACCATTGCTTGAGTTGGTGAAGCTTTTTAGCTTGAACCAGATTGGAGTTGATGAAGTTGTTTTCTTGAAGAGATATTGTGTGAGCATCATATCCACGATTACCAGTTAGTAAATCGTTTCCCTGAAGATCTTCTCACAAAACATGTAGATTTCCTAAAAGCAACTCCAAATCAGCATCACAGAATTTGACCAACCAGAAATGATTGTGATTGAGGCCTTCGAACCGAAATAACAACCGTTTGATCGTACATTAATGAAATGAGGCTAACAGGGGGTGTTGGTTCGGGTGTTAAAACGAGAGATGAAGGGTGTCTGTTTGTGTAGTTTACCTAGTTTTCTTTATTAGCGTGCGTTGGTTTTTGCTTTTTCATCACCACCAAAGAGGGTTTTAATTGTCTAGGGTTTTCCTAATCTTTGATTTCTAGCAAGGATACAAGTGTTCAAGACTTATTATTATTCATATCTAAGATCATTCAAGGTGTTTTGGAAGCTTGGGTTTGTGATTTAACAAGATCATACAAGAAACTAATTAGGGTTTTCCTAATTAGGGTTTGATCTTGTGGTTGGTTTATTGGGTTTAAGCTTAAGTGTAAGCTTGTGTTCTTCAATCCTCTACATTTCCATAAGTTCTATTTAAAGTTTAACACTTTCCATTCATTCATTAAATTATGTACATGCTTGCTTATATATGTTAATCACCACCTAGCTTATTTTCATGAAATTGTGAGATACCACAAGGACATAGAGTTCATGTGAACAAGTGTCATGGACATTTAGAGGACTTAATACATGTAAGATATACGGTATAATACTTGGTGAAATTATGGTGCAAAGTTCTTAAACAAAAATGATTGTAAACTAACTTTATTAATTAAAAACCCTAATTATATTTTTATATCTACTGTTGGGATTCGAACCATAAACCATACATTTTATATTTTATAAAAATAGTACTATTTACAAGGATCGTAGGCATGTAAGGAACTCGAAAAACGAAATTATAACGAAAAAGTTACGAATTTTACAAGTTATATATAATTAATTCTATAAAAACCATTTTTATAAACTGTAATGAACAGTAAAAGTTACTGTTCATCAAAGGTAAAATTTTATAAATCTAATATTTTGATAAATTTCCTTAATACGAATCCACAGACATAAAGAACTCGAAAAACGGAATTATAACGAACAAGTTACGAATTTTACAAGTTATAAATAATTAATTATATAAAGACCATTTTTATAAACTGTAATGAACAGTAAAGGTTACTGTTCATTAGAGGTATATATTTCATAAATTAATATTTTGATAAATTTCCTTAATACGAATCCATGGACATAAAGAACTCGAAAAACGGAATTATAACGAACAAGTTACGTATTTTACAAGTTATATATAATTAATTCTATAAAAATAATTTTTATAAACTGTAATGAACAGTAAAAGTTACTGTTCACCAGAGGTAAAAATTTTATAAATATAATATTTTGATAAATTTCCTTAATACGAATCCACGGACATAAGAAACGTATAAAATAGAGTCAAAACGATAAAAATATGAGGTTTTAAAAATCACGCGCACTATTTTCACTTTTATATATTGTTTTATAAAACAACTAAACTAATAATGAAATATCATTATGTAACCAATAAAAACATTAAATCATATATTTTTACAAATGATGCATTGGTAAATAAAAATAACATTTTCTTTACGGGTACAAGTACATATACTTTTTATTTAACAAAGTACGAGTTAATTGTTAATTTAACATTTAAAGATTTAATAAAAACTATTAGGTGGTGGTGTAACTATATAACATGTGATGTTTTATTCATATAAAGTACATTATGCTCATACGACCTATAAATAATTAGGTTGCATTCGGATTGCCGAGACGATTCACTTATTTGAATTAGATAATCAATCATTCACTTACGGTGAGTTTATAGCCCCTCTTTCACTTGTTTTACATTTACTTTACAAATCTCGGGGGAGAATACATGCTAAATACAACTTGTTTACATACTCATTACGAACTCGATTACTTGATTTATATCACACTCTTTTCTACTTATGGATTTAAGTACTCAAAGCTATTTACGAATACGACAGTTAATTTTTATTGGACACAAGTGTTTTCGGTTATCATCTTCTGTTTACATGTGCCTAAGTAACATAACCCACCATTGCCCATTATCATGAACTGTTAAATTCTTGACCGAAGGACCGGTTGAGGGAGCGCGAGTGTATAAATAGATCTATTTGGGATTGACATCCCTGTTCGGGTGAGTAGCTCTCACTAGTTTCGACTGTACTGAAACAACGAATGCATACATGTCGGAACAATTTGGATGTTTACGGGTTTGAACATCTACACGGGCCTTTATTTGCATTAAATTGCATACATATATGTCGAGCTTCAGTGTCATGAGCTTAGCGCAACAGTAGATATTATTTATGTGGTACTGTATTTGTTATAGTAGACCCATACATTTTGGAAAATCAACGATCTCACTGTCCATACTACTTATTGAACATTACTAATTTCTGAACACTTTTCATTATATTGCGGTGAAGCAATAAACAAAACCACTCTAAACATCTTTTGTTCTACCATTTACTCTTACACTTTTGGCAATTATTATAAGATGAAATGGTCATAACCATACGGTTTATAAATCTTTAGGATTCCAACTTTTACATTTAACTACTTACAAAACTCTATTAACTCACCAACTATTAATGATTGACAACTTTTACAGCATGTTTGTTCTCAGGTGAAATTAGATGCATAGTCTGACTTGAGTGCAATGGACATCTAAGAATTGACAGATTTCAACTATGATTCTCACAAAATGATCAAATCTCGTTGTTTATCAGCTATTCACGCTTTTCATCGTGATGCATATATGGGACAACTATCAAGTATTGATTTCAGAAAATCACGAATTGTTTATACAAACGACACGTTTAGGGAGGTCAGATTCGCGTCTGTGATCTTGTGCTATTGTATTATGAAGTAACGCCCCAAGACAGTAATTGATCCCGCGTAGCGACATAGCAATTTTTTGGGGGTGTTACAACTATACAGCATAAAAGATGATTTCTAAAGACAATGAAGATCAGACCAGAAAGCGGACAAGCCATAAACGATCACGATCCAAAGAAGACGCCAAGTGTCATTCCCTATACTTTTTGCGTACTCATTTAAATATGTATCGTTCGGGATAAAACATTAAGTTAACTATGGTTGTATTGTATCACGCTTGTATAATTACAATGGTTATGGGGCTAATACCGCTAGTATTAAGGCACATCTTAATGAAGATTTAAGTTTGAGCTTTAAAACAAATCAATTTCTTGATTTTATCTGTATGAAAGTTAAATTATGTTTAATCAACATGATACTTGTCTAACGTGTTTGAATATGCGACCTATCTTTCAACAACTGGGTCTAGTTACCGCATTAACAAGTGAGCTAGAATACTGGTATATCTTCATATCTGTTTATCTAATATATACTGGACCAATAGGATCACAATTAATGAGTATGTCTTTAGTCTTAAATAAGAGGCTTGGTTGACCGCAGGTACACTTGTAATACATTTCAACAAGTATGTTCTTGATTACATTGAAAAAGATTTGAACATGGACTCTACCTGTATAGAAAATACGTCGAAAGAGTAATGTTAAAGTCCCGTGGACTAGGGTTTACAAGATCACCATTGCTTAATCCCTAATAGATTATAAATTAAACAAAAAGGATGCCTTAATAGCGGATAACGTAATTGTTACAGATATGGATTCAACGTGTCTATTTCCTGTACGGACTATGTCCCGCCTACATCTTAAGAATACTATATACACTTTCGAGATAAGAAATCATTGCACAAAATAAACAAACCAGCGTTTAATCGGATTTAATATGGCTAATACGGTTTTCTATCATTTGTCTTGTACAGCTCTTTTATCTTCTGATTGTTTTTTTGCTGTTTAGAGTTGATTATTCTCACCATAAAACCTATGCCAGTTTCTCAGGCTGAAAACCTCCTATCATTATTAGAAACGTATATAGCATAAGTTTAACAAGTAATTAGAATTAACTTAATTAGAGTATTTAAAATACTGATATATTATAAGGTTGATGACCTCGCTCTTAGTGTTCGACACCCTACTTACCATGAAACTCCACCTGATCGGGTACACTGTCCGTTAAAGTGTTGTTTTGGGATAAGTCGGCTAAATATAAATTTAAAACTTGGTAATTAATAAATTGACCCTACACAACAACACATCACTTATCATAGCTTATTTGAGCTTGTTGACTCTCGAACCAACAAGGAGAAATAAGTCGTAGCTTATTTTGACTCCTTTGGTCTCGTCTTATTTTTGTGGCTTATATTTTGGCTTATTTTGATACTAAATGTGCTTATTCGCTTATTATATAACTTATTGGACTTATTCTTGGGCTTATTGTATTTGGTATATTCGTTTGGGCTTAGTGGGCCGAAAAGACCAATAAGGCCCATATAGCTTTTGGCTTATTTGGGGTAAGAGTTTTTTGGCTTATTTTTGTAACTTATCGAAATATTTACTTTGGTTATTTGGTTTTGCGAAATAATTCAAGTAAGCATAAGTCCTCGGTTAGTTATAAGCCCGCTTATGGCTTATTTTTTAGCTTAATAATTTTTGGCTTATAAGCATATAATCATAAATAATTATTTTCATGTCTGCTTACTTATTATCTTAATTATTTCGACTTATTAACTTAATGAATATTTCGGTTATATATAATCGGGCTAACCAGTAAACTCGTATTGGGCTAAACTTATAGGTTAGAAACTTGACTAGTAATTTTGGCTAAAATTAGGCTATTTGGCCCAATGAGTAAAATCAAGTAATTTTGGACTTATGAAAATTGATTTTTAAACGACTTATCGAATTTGTTTAATATTGGTTTAAAATAGTTAAATTAGTCGTTGGAACGTGTTTTGATAAAACGTAGTAATTTGGCATTTTGTCGGGAAATGATTATTTCGTGGAAAAAGTGTTTTTGATAAAGTTATGACTTTGGAAAGTAACTATAAACGAACGGGTCATACCGAAATTTTATAAACATTTTACACTTAGAAAATATTTTGTAAAACCTATTTTCTTAAAACCCGACAAAAAGATGAAATCACATTATTTTAAACATTATATTTGAACTAAATAAATAAACTAAATTACAAACTTATACATAATACTAGTTATTTTTAAAAACCCGGCAAAAAGACAGAATAATAAAATATTATTGTAATATCTGACTAAAAGACGAAAAATATAGTTTTATATAAAACTTCTTTTATTTAATATGTGTGTCTAAAACATTGTTAACTCTTATATTGAGAACATCTTATCTGATTAACTTGGGTTATATGGTAAATTGCCAAAACATGTTTAATTCTTATTTATTTATTTCGTATTCATTTATTTCTTATACATTTATTTCTTATCTATTTATTTCTCATTTATTTATTTCTTGTTTACTCCTCGTTTAATTATTTCTTATTTACTTACCTTCTTATTTAGTCCTGGATTTTCTATTAATTTCCTTATATAATACATATATGTATATATATTGTACTTTGACATAAGTTCATCGATTCAAACTTATCAACCACCACACAAACAATGATACAAAACCTTTACAACAATAATACAAATCCTTTTACAAACTCATATGCATCATTTCATTCTCATATAGTGTTATCCTAATAACTAATCCATATCACAACACAATAAGCAAACCTAATAAGCTATAATAAGCCAAAAATAAGAAGAAGAAAGATTTGAAATGAAATGGTAGAATATTAGATTAGAAGAGAGAGTTTTGGTAAGTTACACATACAACAAATGAAGCCAATGTAACCGACACCCTCTCCATGTGTGGAGAGGTTTTTTTTATACCCTTAGCCTTTTACTTGGCACATGGGCTTACTTAATGGGCCGGGCTTGGCTTAACTTAAGCTTTGAGCCCGATACATGGATAATATTAGATTACATCCAAGCCCAGTTTAATACCCGACCTAGCCAATTACTTAACTGACCTAATTTTAACTTTATAAATAACCGATAACTTCTTGATTGACTAATAAAATTAAAGGCTAACAATCTCCCCCAATATTGAGGTCCTTTTTTTCAAACTCCTCCGTTGTTGAGATCTTCTTTAAGTTCTTCTTTTAAGGATGTAAAGGACTTGATCTTTTATGTTGACATTCTTGTCCGACCGATAACATTCTTGTAGGAGGTTGCCTTGATTTGACTTTATCTTTCCCAATGTTGAAGATATGACGTTTGAGCTTTGCTTTATTTGGTCTTGTCTTTGTCTTTTCTTGTTTGTAATGGCTTTGTTCATTCATGCTTTGTGATCTTGATCTTGAGCCTTTGTCTTTTGACTTTGAGTTCTTGAGATCTTTATCTTGCATCATCTCCTTGACTTGAATCATCTTGATTTGACTTTCTTAATCAACTTGTGCTCTTGACCGACATACTCATACTTGTTGCATTCTTGTTTGACTTATATGAACATAAGGCTAACAATCTCCCCAAAATGCGATGCTTGATTTGACTTTGATGATCTTTGAGGAAGTTTAGTATCAACAATCTTGATGCTGAATGATTGACTTTGAAAGCTTGAGTATGAGTATGTGGTAATGAATCCGGCTTCGCTGGTACATGATTGCAACATCGACGTTTGAATATGCATTTAAAAGGTTAGTCATAAACAACATATATGGACGAAAGTATCTTTGTCACTTCGTCGAATACAGTTGCAATAACCACGGTTCCCCGTTAATCAGTATAAATACTGCCTGTGATCAGATAGAATTCATATGAATCTTCTTGACAGGGTTTCGCAGCTGTACTAGTCGTTCTCGTTACCAAAGCGTCTCAAAGCAGACAACACGGTAAGAGTGAATCAGATAGTTACTATCTTTCTGATTAAGTCGTCAATTCATTTACTGGAACAAGTTTGATTCACATAGAATCGCACCATCATTTCTTTCCAGTTGACACAAGTTTGATTCATATAGAATCTTGCAAGTCACCTACCAAGAGCTTGTTTGATGTTGGCTCAAGCAGGATTTCCATCTTTACTGTGAAAACTTAAGTATCACTCGGATGTTCTGGCAAGATCTCAAGGAAAATGCGTAGGACTCTTTGTTACAACTTGTCAACTTTATCGTGTTCAACAAGTGTATTTTGACATTGTGTCCTAATGAGATTTATAATTTGATCTCTTCTAGCTCTAGACTCGATTTGTGCACTTTGGTTTTAGTAATCGGAGGCTGGAGCAGACTGCCACCTATTCAATATCAACAATCTCAGAGTAAGATGTCAATAGATAACATGTGTATCTCCGTGACAAATGAGACAAGTTTCTTTTGAGAGAAACCCGAATGGCTGGGAAAGGTTGTGCATTGCATCACTGGGTCCATGATTTCGTCTTTAGTATCAGAATTCATCTATGTAAAAACCGATAGATTATGTATTGACCCGGTTTTTGCCTAGGGTGTAAGGAGGGCTGCTTTGTTTTCACCCTTTATCCATACATTTCTTTTTCATTCTTCAACCCCTTCAATGCTTACCAAGACGTCATTACTAACACCTTGTTGTGATTGTTCCAGTGTTAGCTCAATCTTAGTCTGCATTTTCCCTTATACTCATTCTTCTCCAATCATACCTAAGGACTGCTATTTCTAACAATGGAGTGTCCTTGGGTAGATCCCTCCGATTCTGGTTGGAACATAGGACTTATTCCTAACCTAACCACCTTATGACTTCAGAATCGTCGTGAAATTAATAGGTTGTTGGGTATAGAGATCGAACCATAAAACCATTTTTTGACAATTCTTGTTATTTTGGAATACTCCCACAACACATGTGCCCCCGAGATTTGAAATTGTTTAGCAAATGAAGAAAGAGTTTGCACTTATAAGTCTAAAGATCACATCGTCTATAACAATTTTAATCAAATTTTCTTCCCCTATCTTAAATAATAAAACACTTTAGAATTTTCAATACCAATTGATTATAATTTGACATGAAAATTCCATGGGGAGAAAAATTATACCACGATATTGCATGAATTCAATTTCCATATAGATCCCCTTTAACAGTATATGTGGGATACCAATATTTATTAAAACTTGACATTGGAATGAAAAATTGACATGACACCACAAAATGTTGAAGACGGAGTGAGATGCCTTAGTGAACAATGTATATTATTAATTGACATTATAAGTTTTCACATTTTAATTTCACAAAATGTGTTTGGATACATAAAAATTGACATTTATGAAATGTACCCAACACATTAAAAGGCTTTGTTTTATAAAGAGCTCCCCCTCATAATTTGATTCATATAAAATGACATTCTTTGTACCGCAAATTTTTAAACATATTCGAGGAAGGGAGTGTTGAACACACAATTTTAACAAATACTACTTTTTATGGAAAGATACCACAAATTATATTATAGATAATTTGACATTGAAAAGTCCTTTTCGGAAAATTTTGTTCAACGATTTTATAAAAACCATGATAGAAGACTTCTCTTCTATTTTTTAGAGTAAGTGCACTGAAGCATACACTTCCCTATTACGTTCATTCGGTCCGAGTTATGCACTAAATTGTACACAAGACATTTATCAAAATTTAGAAATGACATGTTTTTAAAGCATTTTGAAACTCATGCTACGAACTTCATTTACACGCCCGAAGTCGATGTTAAGTCAACATTTCTAGTATGTTTTTTTTTAAATGTTATCGATTCCAAAGACATGTCAAGAAGATTTTTTTGGTATTTTTGAAATTTTTTTGATTTTATATTTGTTTTCTAGATTTTATATTTTTCTATTTCTTTTTGTTGGTTATATATTTTTGTTTTTTCTTTTTCAAAAATATTTATAAATCAAAATAAAGAGAAGCACAAATATTTACAAGTTGAAGTTTCCATCAACAGTGACAGTTATTGCTAGAGTTGAAGTGGATGAAGTTGAATCAGGTTGTTGCTGACGTTTATTTGATGCATCAGTAGTAGTGACAACGGAAGACTTTGAAACAACTTGATTTCTCTACTGAAATATTCATCGAACAAAGGATCGAATAACAAATCTAGCTCATTCGACGTTGTTACTGTCTCTTCTGCTTGATGTAACTTCTGTTGACATTGTGGTGCTAGGCTTGAACCGTTTATACAAACGACGTTTGACATTAAGGATGAGACTTGAACTTGTTGTGATCAAAACGCATTTACATTTTCAATCAATTTGAATCCAACCATGACCCTGGTATTTGAGATAATAAGCTTTTTTAGCAACGACACTCCTGAGATTTTCCTTATTGTTTGACATTACATAAGGTATCCGCACTTAAATCCAGACTTTGTTCATTTTGGAACATTGATTGATGTACCTGCACTTACATCCAGAGTTTGTTTGCATTCATGAATATTAGGGATATCTACATTTGAACCATGTGGGGGTTCACTGTCAACCTTGCTTGTGCAAGAGTCGAATAAATTTCCTGTAGGAATCCACCTAAGACCAACAGATTTAAAAATTCTACCCATGGGTTTCCACCTAGGATCAGATCTAGGAGATGTTTTCTCATACATAGCGGAAGTCTTATTAGGAGAAAACCTATGTCTTGTAAAGATCTGCCTACCAGGTTTCTGAGTATGACTCTTTTGAACTATGGGTTTGTTATTGTTTCTGGTCGTGTGGGATTGAATCTTAGCTCGTGAATTTACTTCCTTCAGGAGTTTTGTTATACAAGCATCATGATTTGCATTAAAGACACACTTATGACATGTAGAACAAACAAATTGTTTGGAATCTGAGAAAGAACTAGGACTCTTAGAGTGATTTGCTTTGGGCACAGCCGTTATTGTTACGCAACTACTCTTAGATAGAGGCAAACTCATAGGTGTTTGATTGTTGCTCCTAGGTTTTGGTTTGCTACCATCAGCAGTGATTTGAAATCTAACAGAAGGCATCACGCTAGTTTTTGAGTTCCTGTCTCTTTCTTGTGTCTTTTTCCTAGCTTCATCTAGATAGTGATTATGAACCATGTCATTTGAACTAAATCTTGGCATGTTCTTAGAACTAATTCCTAGATGAAGCAGATGGCAATCATATATCCAGGTGTTGCAAAGGCCGATTCTTTTTCATTATGCAAATAGTTTTAGTTACTGGTTTGATAACTGTTATTCACATCAACTTGGATGCAAACCCGTTTATTTTAACATTTGAAGCTTTTAGATTTAAACGCATTCAGGTTGTCCTAACAACTGATTGGTTCTTATATGGTAAAACCGGTTTCCCCAAAGACTGGTGTTTTATCAACTTATATCTAAACAACTATTCCTTAACTTCCTTAAATCAATTTTTAAAGCAACAATTGCAAAAAACATTTTCCTGAATCTGAGCCTTTAAATCAGCATTACTAGCAAGAAAAAAAGTTGTTTGTTCTATAGTCTTAGATCTCGTAATTTTAATAGAATCATACAAATCTTTGTAATGTTTTTTCAAAGTCTCATTTTCCTTACGTAATTTAGCCACACTATGTTCTAATTCGATGTTCATTGTTTCAAGTACATCAATTTCCTTTTTAAATACTGTTTATTACTTTTTTCATTCAAAATTAGACCATGTGCTACCCCCCCCCCCCCCCCGATTTTAAAGCTTGATTTTGATATTTAAGTTCGAGAGCAATACAATGTGCTTCTATTGTTGAAAAATCTTTTTGAAATTGGGCAACGGTCTTTTTAAGTAAAATATTTTTAGACTCGAGTGATTGTTTTGAGTAGTCAGTTGTTTGGTTATTCGGTGATGAATCAAGCATAGGACTTTTCAGGATACTGGTTAACCCTACCTTTATTAATGATTTCAGGTTGCTCAGTATGTTGTTGTCCTATAGCAAAGATATTACATTCAGCAGTCAATTGTACCTCAGCCATTGACTCTTCATCATAAATGGGCCTGATATCTGCATCATCAACATCTGTATCATTCCCTGACTTGCTGCTTTCATCTTGCACTTCTGATTCTGTTCCATTGCTTTTCATGACAACCAAACCATTATCCACTATTTTACCTGTATCAATCATTCTCACTTGCGTCTGCATCTGTCTTTTTTCACCCTTCTATCATGTTGTCTTTGATGACGTGTTCTTTCAGCAACAAACTTCTTAACATTACTCATGTGTTAGGGTAGTGTATCTCTGAAGTGTTTAACCTCGATTCTAGTGTATTCAACAAAGTACTTGTCTGTCATTTGACTCTCATAATCCAAAGTAAACTGTGAATTGATGAACTTCTGAAACTGGGTGTTTACCACCCAAAAGGCTGCCATGGATTCATCTTCTTGAAATTCATCTTTGTCAAGTTGCTTTGTAGTTGATCTACGTTGAGGAGCATTGTACTTGTAAAAGTATCAGCATCATGACCAAAGAGTGACATGAATGCCCGTTTGAATCCATGTTCGATGCGAGTGCCTTTTAAGTCTTCTTTAGAAAGAACTTGAAGGTGTGAATGAAGAGATCGAAAATATGTCATGCATCTTTCTTTTGCCTTTGACATCTTGTATTTGATTGCATGTACATCTTTTGTTGCAGAATCCAAGCTGCTTTCCTTAACTGATTTGCTAGATGCAGTCTCTGAATTATTGTCTTCTTTCTCAGAACAAGTGTTTTGTATGACAACTAAATCAAATTTCAATGAATCAATATTCAATGCTGGAATTGGATTTGAATGATCTTCTTGTGTTTGCATCAACTTCTTTTGTTTCAACAATTGTGGAATTCGTAGTTGATGAAGAGTTATCTCAAGCATGTATTTCCCAATGGAATATATGTTAAAGATCATTGCATCGTAGAAGGGTTGAGCATCAAATCTTGTATATTTCTGCATACACGCTTTGATTTCTGAATTGAAAGCATTTTCAAACGTTGTTTTGAGTTTTGTCAAAGTAGTCTTGCAATCAGTCTGAGAAATTTTTCTTTGGTAAGGTGTTGTTCTAGTAATTATAAGTCTTGAGAGAATGTTCTCTTGAAGATAGGCATGGTACCAAAATCTTGTAAAGTTTCTGTGAGAAACTTGAATTGTGACTGAATTGCTCTAAGACTGTTCATGCATTTACTTCTTAAAAGTTGTGTCTTCTCTTGAACTTTAAGTTGAACACGAAGAAATTGTGTCATTGTGAAGAACACTTGATGTTTGAGTTTGCATATTGGTATTTAACATTTTGATGAAGTTGTGAATGGATATCGGATCTTAAGTTATATGAAGTGATTGAGTCTTAGGAATACATGGGATTTTACAATTCTTGATAAAACCAGGAAAATAAGTTAATTTTCGCAGGATTTTACGAATCAAAGAAAAACCGTATAATTCACCTAATGAGAATTGTATAATTCACCCACGAGAAGTGTATAAATCACCCAAAAGAAGTGTATAATCCTCCCAAGCAAAGTGAATAAAATTCCCAAAAAAAACAGTGTATAAATCACCTGTGTAAAATCACACGTATAAATAGCCTATGTTAAATACACACGTATAAATCGCTTGTGTTAAATACACACGTATAAATCGCCTATGTGAAATACACCCATATAAATCGCCTGTGTTAAATACACACGTATAAATCGCCTTTGATAACACTGCATATAAATCGCCTTTGATAACACTGCGTATAAATCGCCTTTGATAACACCGCGTATAAATCGCCTGTAGTAATAAGTATGTATAAATCGCCTGTGCAAATGAAGTTGTATAAATTGCCTGTTGTAATGAGTATGTATAAATCACCTTTGTTAACGTATAAATTGCCCACAGTGTTACGAAACTCAAAACACAAAGATCATAAAAAGACACATTTTTTGACGTTTTTACTCGATTTTTCTTGCACAACTAAGTATATTAAAACTAGTAGGAGCTTAAAAATCCAAACTTTAACGTTTTTAAGACAAAAAGTTTGAAATTAAGATTCAAGTACACAAACCCTCTTTTTGAACCAAAAACTTTAAAAATATCAACCTTTTGATGTATTTTCAAGGATTGACTTGTACTTCTAGCCTATATGAAGGTAAATAAACAAGAAAGTTTCAAGCTTTATGGTTTTTGAACACACAAAAATGAAACCTTCTTTTTGTATAGTGTTCGAACCAAGTGAAACAAAGAAAAAACTAAGAACAAAATTACTAAAAACCCCTTGGCGTATGATACCACATCTTAGCCCAATAACTAATCCATATCACAAAACAATAAGCAAACCCAATAAGCTATAATAAGCCGAAAATAAGAAGAAGAAAGATAGGAAATGAAATGGTAGAATATTAGATTAGAAGAGAGAGTTTTGGTGAGTTACACATATAACAAATGAGAGCAAATGTAACCAACACCCTCTCCATGTGTAGAGAGGGTTTCTTTTATACCCTTAGCCTTTTACTTGGCACATGGGCTTACTTAATGGGCCAGGCTTGGCTTAACTTAGGATTTGAGCCCGATACATGGACAATATTAGATTACATTCCAAGCCCGTTAATACCCGACTAGCCAATTACTTAACAAGACCTAATTTGACTTTATAAGACCGATAACATTCTTGTTTGACTTAATAAAATTAAGGCTAACAATCTCCCCCAATGTTGAGGTCTTTTTCTTCAAACTCCTCCACTGTTGAGATCTTCTTTAAGTTCTTCTTTTAAGGATGTGAAGGACTTGATCTTTTATGTTGACATTCTTGTACGACCGATAACATTCTTGTAGGAGGTTGCCTTGTTTTGACTTTATCTTCCCCAATGTTAAAGATATGACGTTTGAGCTTTGCTTTATTTGGTCTTGTCTTTGTCTTTTCTTGTTTGTAATGGCTTTGTTCATTCATGCTTTGTGATCTTGATCTTGAGCCTTTGTCTTTTATTTGACTTTAGATCGTGAGATCCATATCTTGCATCATCTCTGACTTGAAATAAATCATGATTCGACTTTCTTAATCAACAGTGTGCTCTTGACCCGACATACTCATACTTGTATGCAATCTTGTTTGACTTATATGAAACATAAGGCCTAAACATAATAACCTATCTATAAAATATAAACTTTATTTATCGGTCGTAACCGGGCACCATTGCACGTTATTCCTTGATCATTCATTTCAGCTACTTTCATCCTTATTTAATGTGAGTCTTCGTAGCCCCACTTTTAAACTATCTTTCTTTGGGGGAAAATGATACTCAAATCTTTTTAAACTGTTTTACTACTGTGCTAAACTATCTTTACGCTTTGGGATAAAATTCATATGTGCTTATACTTGTGTGCTTGATGTGCTTATATACATGATCAATCTATGATGACCATGTTATTAATTCTTCAATTACTACTTAGACAACTATGTAGCTCCAATTGGTAGGTGATAGGTTCGGAAAACTATAAGCGCTTGGACCACTATTGAATTGTTTGATTTGATATGATATGATTTGTGGTGCTGTTGTTGGAATACTATTTATAATTTCTTGCACTCCGCTAATTGTCATGCAACTATTGCCACCACTAAATTACTGGCTACAAAATTGGGTTTTACACTTAAAACCTACGAGCTCATCAACTTTATGTTGACCTTTTTGAGTATCATTTTTAAGTGATTAACATTTACAAATTAATGGTACTTGAAATCAAAGTTATCCATTGGCCAAGATGTTTTCCAAAGACAAATGTTTCTTCCATCAAGAATTGTATCTTATGTAAAATTGTAAAATTAAATTTCCTTTAACTAAGTATGGAGTAATCTACTATCTTATGTGATGTCTCTGAAACGTCGCACCTTGTGTTTCTGCTTCTAGCGGGATGTGACATTGCAATCCTTGACTTAAGAATTGCCTTGGTGAATGATGATGAGTGTGTGCCATACCTCCTTGGCGGTTTTACACATGAAGACCCACTCATACTCTTTACGCGGCAGGGCGTTGTAAAGAGTCATCTTGGCTTAATTATTCTTGCCTAGTTTCTTCTTTTGATCATCCTTGAGAAGTTCATATGGCGTCTCCTTCATCATCTTTGTTTTGAGTCTTCTATTTCGAAGTAGAAATCGTAATTTTAAATAACTTGCCATAAGTCAATATCTTTGGACATAATGTAAGTCTCAAAGTGGTTTTCTAAACTCAAAACCCATCAGCTTCTAGCAAAGGTGGTCTTTGCATAGAGAACCCCTCAACATAGTTCTCTTGAGCCATGAATCTTTTTATTTTGGTTGGGGGGGGGGGGGGGGGGGGAGACGGGGGCTTTTATCAAAAAACCAGAGTTAGGATTTTGAATATTTTGAAAAAAGAAGTTTTCAACTAAAACTATTATCGGGACGGCTTAACGCTGGCATATAACTTAAAGTAAACAACTCTGGATAAACCAATTGTTGAAAAGCCAGGAAGTCGGGAGATAATAACCGGTTAACAAGACTACTTCTAAGTATCCTAAACAATTTCAGTTACAAAAAACCAGTGGTTTGATGTCTACTAGCAAATAAATAATAAATAGGATATATGTAATCATATAAATATATATATATATAGTATATATTATATATCTATATTATATATATCTCTAATATATATATATATATATAACGCTGCGCTATGCGCTCGCTCCCGCCCAACTAACCAGGAATGAGCAAGGGGGGTTACTTCCTTCTAGTAAGTCTAGGATGCGAATCTATCTAACGTCCACCTAAAACAATTCCTAGTATAATTCTTATGATGGACTATAAATTTTATTACAATTTAACTCCACCAATATGCACAAATATAGGCGCTCACAAAGAAGAGTTACTACCTACAATATACCGCCCTTGGAATCCACCCCTAAGAACCCGTGATTCTACTTAACCTATGATCTCTAAGAAATTCCCCTTGGAAGTATAACCAAAACCCCAACTAGATCCCTACGATCTAGGCTTAATCTCTCAGATACAGAAGACTTCCCTTACCACCAATTTGAAAGATAGTTGATCAAAGAATCGATCCGTAACCTAGCCTAGACACTCGATTCTAATAGAAAGTGTTGATTAATTATCCCAAAAAACATATAATCATATTGATTAATATCCCAAGAAACATATAACCATAATATGAACGATCAAATAACATTAAGCATAACATTAAAACTTACTTGATATGAGAGATGAGATCACCATGAATGAAGAACAACGTAGGATGGAGATCTTCTACTTAATCCTCTCTTCTTAGTGATGGATCGTATTGTTGTTGTGTTTTATAAAGGTGGAATAATCCTCTATTTAATAATAGAGGTCAAGCCCAGGGGATCAACTCCTAATTTTAGGTATGATTATAGTAATCATTAACCATAATCATTACCTAGAAATGATTACTCCCTCCGTCCTAAAATTTTAGTCCCATTATTTAAACTTTTTGAAGTCTTTATCTTCCAACTTTGACCATAAATATTTTTATTTGTGTTATATAATACTTGATGCAAAATATATGAATATATTGAGTTTTTAATGTGTTTTCATTAGTATAATTTTCATCAAGTGTTATATAACACAAATAAAAATATTTATGGTCAAAAGTTTGAAGATACAGTGGGGCGCAGAGACGCTCGGCAGCGTAGCCCGCGCTGGACTAATAAATTAGGACATAGGGAGTATCTCTTAAGAAAATTAGATCTCCCATCAAGATACAATATCCTACGAAGTTTCACCTCACAGTTTATTCAACCAAAGAGAAGAAGGGATGTAGCATGGTTCAAGGAGAAAGTATTGCTTGTTCAAGCACAGGCTGAGTGTAAAGAATTAGATAAGGAGCAGTTAGCATTTCTAGTAGATCTTAGAGTTGCAGATGGTTAAGTTGCTTAGATAATCACACACAATGCTGCTTTACAAACTGATGATCTAGATGCTTATGACTCCGACTGTGCTGATATCTCTTTAGCTAAAGCAGTTCTTAAGGCCGATCTCTTAAGTTGTGATTCAGATGTCCTTTCTGAGGTACCATACTCTGTGTAACACCCCCAAATAGGGTCGCATCGGAATAAGGGTCTGAGAGTGTTCCTTCATAGATCAATAGCACAAGATGAGAGAACAACCTCTAAATGAGTCGTTTGAAAATGATATATTAGATTTAATGAAATTGTTTGTTACAAAAGCTCAAAGCTTAACTTGTTCATCCTTGAAAATGTAAAGATTTTAATACATAATAAATATATCCCAAATGTAATGCACACAAATCTTTATGCAATATGACTCCCAAAATGACGACACCCAATGTATCCTTGCCCTTGTACCTTATTGACCTGAGATAAACATGCTTTAAAACGTCAACATAAAGTTGGTGAATTCACAGGTTTAAGTAATGTATAAAGTATGACCACAAGATTTCAAAGTGTAAGATATGTAACACATATAATATCTCAAAATGTAATTACACCTACGCTAAGCTCATGACACTGAAGCTACAACACGCATGTATATGCAAATTAATGCCAATAGTGTGCCTGGGTAGATGTTCAACCCGCAACATCCAAATCTGATATGGTATACGTCCGTTAGTTCGGTACCACCGAAACTAGTGAGCGCTACTCACCCGAACGGGGATGTTAATCTCAAGTAGATCTATTCATAACATTCGCGCTTACTACCAGTAATTAACAGTTCATTATTCATGGGCTTAGTGGGTTATAGCTACTTAGGCAAACTTGTAATTCGTTTAAAGTGTACTTGCGTCCAAATATAAAACAATGCATGTTTCTCACCCCTAAAGTTGTAAATCATTGTAATTGTATAAAAAACAGGCCACGAACTCACTTCTAGTGAAATGAATTGATTATATAAATCAAATATGTAAATCGTCCCGTGAAATACGAATGCAACCTGATTAATTATAGGCCGTATGAGTATAATGTATTTAATATAAATACAACATCATAAGTTATAGAGTTACACCACCACCTAATAGTTTTTGTTTAATTTAAATGTCAAAACAATATTTAAATTGTACTTGTTAAATAAATATCTATGTATTTGTATTTGTAAAATAAAATGTTATCTTTGTCCAACAATTGATTATTTGTTAATAATACATGATTTAATATTTTTATTAATTATATAATGATATTACATAAATAGTTTCATTGTTTTATACAATAATATTTATAAAGTTAAAAACGTATATAAATATTATATAAATGATACTACAATATTTCTTAACATTTTTATAGCCCAAACAGACCCGAAAACACTCGAAAACCATATTTTAAAATGTTATCAGCTTTGATGTATTTTAATAATAATGCAGAAAATTATTTATAAAAATTAATTAGTTTTTGTAATTTCTATTTATCTGAAATCTTTAAAAACTCATAACTTACTCATTTTAACTTCGTTTCGCTTGTTCTTTGTATATATGGAATCGTGACGAGATAAACTATGCAAATAAAATATTCACAGATTTTATAAAAATCTGTGTTTAAACAGTAAATTCAAAACAGTTTATAAAATCATTTTTATAACTTATAATTTTACGAAAATTGTATCTCCTTCGTTATAACTCCGTTTTTAGAGTTGTTTATATGCATGGTTTCCTATAGAGATGATATATCATCATAAAATATTTATATATTTTTATCTGATTCAAAACAGCACCAGTTTTTATAAAATAAGTTTTATAAAAATACTTTTATATATTTAATTATCGTAATCTCGTAAAATTCATAACTTCTTCGTTATAGCTTTGTTTTCGAGTTCTTTATATGCTCGGATTCCTTATGAAATGTACTATTCTAATAAAATACTTTTAGAATTTATAAAACTTTGAATTGTTAGAGAATATTAAAACAGTTCATATATATATTTATAATTTATAAACTAGTTTTATAAATTATTACTTGATTAAATTTGTATAAGTTCTCTAATTTAATTAGTACCACATGTCTTACATATTTTGGGTCCTCAAGTTTATGTCCATCATTCTTGTCCAAATAAAATGTCCACACAATTATTTGTGTATAAACTTTAATAATAAACTTTCAACAATTAATTTATAAACTAAATCTATAAATTAACCAACACTTATATAAAGTATTTTTCTTGTGTTATATCATATTTTTAACATCATTGCATCATATAAATAAATAAATTTGAATCATGTACATGCTCATTTTATTTTATAAACTCATAAAATAAACCCTAGATGGTGATTAACAATATAACACTTATGTAAAATATGAAAATGAATAATTTAAAGAGATTAGGGTTTATATAGACCTTAAGAGAGTGTATGGAGATGATGAACACACAATCAAACCTCAATATGCAAACCCTTAATTGAAACCATAATGTAGAAAACCTTAATTTCTTTCTTGAATCAACCCTTATATAATCAACACCTAAGCTTTCAAATTACCTTGAAACACCTTAGATATTACTACTAATGACCCTTGTATACTTGTAATCTTTGTAGAATAAGAACTATGGAAACCCTAAAAACTCTATTTGAGCTGTGGGTTATAGAAATAAAACAAGAGAGAGTGTTTGAAAGTTTACTTGCAAATGGAAATGTGTATAAGTCTTCCTAAGACTTTCCTTATATACAAAATATTATCTAAACCTTGACTAGGAAAGTGTATGAAGTACGATGAGTACAAAATTTCGTCTCCTCCACCTATTTGAGAGGGAACGTTGGAGGGGAGGTACAATGGATGTTCAATTTAATCGGAGATCTTGATTTAAGGTGTACATGATGTTTATAACGAGAATGAACTTTAGAAGTTTAGAGTTATTAATTTACTCGTATAACCCCATGAGGCTTATTAGAATGTAAATTATATTTTTTGGGTATGGTATTAAAATGGTATTTGTTTAAGTATAATAGGTCATAGCTTCGCGTTAGCCTGAATGTATTTTAATTGCAAAAACGTATAACCAATAAAAATAAAATATGAAAAGTTATGAATTATCCTTGTAATAATTATATAACACTTGCTTGACGTAAAATTTTACTTGTTTGATGTCCGTTTACGTTGAATGTTGATTTTTAGTTTACGCGATTTAACTAAACGATAAAATTAAAAGCAAACGCGTAAAACCCTAAAAATAAATAATGGGAAGTATTGAGTCGTAAAATCACCTGAAATAATGGATTGTTACACTCTGATACTTATCAAAATGATGTGATGAATCAAAGTGTGCAAGAGTTGTAGTATTGTCACACCCCGCTAAAGTGAAAACACGAGAATGCGACATAATGATTTACATTGCTCAAGATACAAGATCATACCATACAAGGTTTACAAATATTTAGATTTACAATAGTTCCTAAGTTGCGTTCTTGATAAGTAAGACACAAGTCTTTATATAAACTCTCAAAAGTGTACGTCTTTGATTTTCATTAATCCTAATTTACCTTTGTTTAAAACACACCTAAAAATGACACTCGAAAAGGTCAACATAAAGTTAGTAAGCTCGTAGGTTTGATAACAACCCAGTTACTGTGCCATAGTTTCAAAAGGTGGACAATTGTGCAATTAGCCAGTGAATACATATAATAGAATAGATACCACCATAGCAACTCCGTGTTATCGTAGATTCAAGATCCACGAAGAATCCCAAAAGATGTAGCTACCAACATAGCAACTCATACTATCAAAGATTCAAGATCCACAGAGATTCCTACTAGATATAGATACCAACATAACGACTCCATACTACTCTTAGATCCATAGATACACAACAAATTTAGATACCAACATAACGACTCCATGCTACTCTTAGATCCAAAGATACACAACAAATTTAGATACCAACATAACAACTCCATACAACTCTTAGATACATAGATGCACAACAAATTTAGATACCAACGTAACAACTCCAAATTACTCTTAGATCCATAGATGCACAACAAATTTAGATGCCAACATAACAACTCCATACTACTCTTAGATTCATAGATACACAACAAATTTAGATACCAACATAACAACTCCATACTACACTTAGATTCATAGACACACGACGAATTTAGATACCAACACTCTCAAAGATCTAAGCACTTAGTTTACTCGCACCTAAACTACCAGCTGGAGCTATACATAGGGCGAAAGATCCACAAGTTCACAATAGCAGTCATAGGCACATAGCATTGTACAAAAAGATAAAAGCTTCACACAGTAATGAAAACAAGTTCAAAATAGATTTGAGTATCAAGATAAAACAAGATCTCATAAACCAAGTTCAAAATAGATTTGAGTATCATTTTCCCCCAAAGATAAAACAAGTTCAAAAAGGTGGGGCTACGAGAACTCACCTTAAGCAGAAATGACAAGTAACAAGATCAAGATCAAACAAGCAATGCAACGACGTCCGGACACAGCCTAATCCTGTTAATGTTCAATTTAGATCTATACTTTCAAAAAGAGTTTAAGGTTGATACATAGAGGTTAGATGTGCGTTGTACGGTCACCCTTAATGTTATTTGTGGTGTGATGGTTGATGTTAGGAATTACAGATTTGATGATTACAAAACCCATAAACAGAAATGAAGAAAGAAGAAACAAAAGGAAACAAGATA
>BQNB010007140.1:78876-94649 GCA_026074375.1 Tanacetum coccineum | reverse complement strand
GGTCAAGTTGGTGCAAATTAACATGAAACTTGAAAGTTCGTTACATTAAGTGGAACAAAAAAAAGTTCATGTACCAAAACGGAACACTTTACAAAGTACGTTGCTATTGTACAGCTAAATCCCTTAGTTCTAATATACCTTTCGCTAAGGCTTAATCATTAATTTTTTAAAGAGTAGGCCAAGATGCCTTTACCAACTAAATTTTATACTTTTAATGGCGCGTCACCGTCTCTAAGAATCACATATTATATGTCATGTGTGCAAACAAAGTTTATACATGAATCAAATTTATTTAAAATTATTAGTTTAATATACAAACATGTAGGAATTTGGCTGTGTGTAATGTTTTGTAATTGTGATATAAGTACAACAAACAATTATGCATGGGTTTTTACGTTACTTTTTTCATCATGTATTAATATCCATTAATATTTGTATAGATTTTTGTTGGACGAAAGATTTGACTTTGTTTAACTAGCATGGTGTTGAGGTTAATGTTGTTATTTAAGTTTCACTATTGATATCATGGTATATACAATATGCGTGTTTAATAGCACGTAATGATCTTTGATGAATATAAAAGATAAAGTTTTTTTTAATAGGTTTTCCGGATATTATTATTTATATTTTAAATAGGAATTACACAAGTAATTTGTACTAGTTACATTCACGTATATATTTTCATATCACCGTAATACGTACTTACATTTTGATATTTAAATTCATGTTAATAATAGATTTAGCCGTACCCCTTCTTCCTCTTCCTTCATGTAAAAATATTAAACACACACATACTCGTGTATGTATTAACTCCTTCAAAGTTGAAACCCTTCATTTGTAATAGCTTACTTAGAGTTCTTAAATTTGTCCTCTATTTCTTTTAACCACCAAAAAGATGTCTACCTTACAAAGGTTTGACGACCTCAAAATTACACTAGAAGCTATAAAATCAGCAACGGACAACTTTTCGGGTGACAGCTTCATTGGGCATGGAGGTTTTGGGAAAGTGTACAAAGGAGAACTAGTCAATTCCAAGGAACATATCATGGCCGCTTTTAAGCGTTTAGATCGTTCCTTTGGTCAAGGAAACCCAGAGTTTTGGAAAGAGATTGTTTTGCTTTCACGTTACAAACATGAAAATGTTGTCTCTTTATTGGGGTTTTGTGATGAAGATGGAGAGAAGATCCTTATGTATGAATATGCTTCTAATAATAGCCTCGAAAAGCATCTTGAAAGCTCTGATCTAACATGGATCAATCGCCTTAAAATATGTATTGGAGCAGCTCGTGGCTTAGCATACCTTCATGATCCTGACGACACCCAACAAAGAGTATTGCATCGCGATATTAAGAGTGGGAACATCTTGTTGGATGAAAGCTGGAACGCGAAGATATCTGATTTTGGTCTGTCCAAAATTGGTCCAGCTAACCAAGAAAATACATTTGTTATTTCCAATGTTGTAGGAACCCTTGGGTATTGTGATCCCCAATACATGGCAACGGGGTTAGTCACTACAACAATCGGGGTTTTCCCCAGCAACATTTCGGGGTTTTCCCCAGCGACATGTCGCTGGGGAAACCTATCCCCAAAAAATCTTGATTTAGCAAGATTGGCCCGAACCTCCTACGAGCAAAACAGAATGATGGAAATTGTCTACAAGCATATAAAGGATCAAATCGGTCCTGATTCATTAAAATTCTTTACAGAAATAGCTTATCAATGTTTGAAGATAGATGACACAACGTCCGACTAATTGCCAGAGGTGGTGAAAGCACTTGAACGTGCACTTGATAGTACAGTGAGCTAGTCTTTCTTTGTATTAATTGCCTTAATTAACTAATATGGTTCTTCTAAACACGCACAGGTTTTAACTAACTAAAATTTACTGCCACGTTCCTTTAGGTATCCTGCAACGACATTGAAATGATTACGGGGGCGTTTCTGAACATCGGGCCTCCACAGCTTAATTTTTTATGTAAAATTATACTACGATATGTCTAGTGATGTTCATCGCACGATTTTCCTATTCATTGTAGATTTGTGGCCCTTTCCAGTCCCTTATAATATCTGCTTGTGTGTTCTATAGTTGAGTTGGGGAAAATGATGGAATGTTCCATGCATCTACAGAATACGACAGATCATCACATAGCTTATCAGGTCCAAGGTTGGAAAGAGAACATTTATCTTACTAGGCAGATCAACGGGATTGTTTTGCCTTGCTCTACTAAGATATTATTTGGTTCGCTCCTTGCCCTTTGCCTTTACATGTGTCCGTTTCTTCGGGTTTACCTATTGCTCTTATGCTCTAGCCATCTGTGTGAATTGAATATCTAGGTTGCTTAATTAATACTCTATTGTATCTGATTTGTTCAGTTGAAATTAGTGGGCATAAACAGGCTCCTCGCGGTATGCGATGCAACGATGTAGTTACTATTCTTACCGCAGTTGCAAGTCCTGGAGCTAAACCAGAAGATATGATTGAAATGGTAATTGACTAATATTTTCAAACTAATATAAATATTTAGATGGTCTTTTTCTTTCTTTTGAACTATTAAGTTATTAAATCTGTAGAGGGGAACTAATTTATATTTTGGATTTGTGATAGTTCAACGAGGAATCAGAGAACAAAGTTGAAATATGCACCCTGAAAATCAATCTCATTTATCCCTCTCCACTCGTAAGTACAAACTTTATTATCACCGCACGGGGAGTTAGGTTTGCTTTATTAAAAATGTTCCTCTGTGTGGATCTGCAGTTTTGAGTGCTCATTTAGAAGCAAGATGCATATAATTATATGTTTCAGTTTAACTAATTATCTTGATTCTGATTATTTTAAATCATTCGTGAAAAACGAGGGCTTTACCTAGTTTGCGTATGTGTGGCGGTGGGTTCAAACCGCGTAGATTAGTCGGCCAAAAGGTCGGAAACTAGTTACCCAGAAAAAACAATATTATACACAAGAAAATCTGATACAAACACTATCTCTAGTACCTTTTTTTGTACGAGGGAAACCCCACTCGAACCCACTTTTGTGACTAGCTTGGCACGTAATGACGTAAACTCTGAACTCCGCAGACTACCCTGCAAGACCGTAAATCACTAGCCCTCTCCAATTGTCGATTAAATGGCTAGGTAAGGTAGCACCAAGTAGCCCCCTTGGGGTTCACTATCTCTATTCTCTAGTATTGTGTTTATTAATGCTGCTTGTCTTTTCTAAAAGGATTTTTCGAACTTGTGTCATAGGGCATAAGCAGGCACAAGTTAGAAAACCCTTTCTAAAATAGCATAATATAATTAAATTAATAAGCAATCCCAGTCACCTTGTTGATGTGCCCAAAGCCAAGAATATCTAATCTCCTATTGAAATAACTTTTGTGTTTCTTTTATGTATCCAAAAAGGAATTGTTTAGCGAAATGGAGATGATTGCGGGAGATTTACTCAACATCAGGCCTCCCATGCTTCGTTTTCATTGTAAAGTTTACAATAATTTTCTTGCATTAAATTAAGTACTATGCATTTGTATCTTCATTTCAGCTCAGTTTTTCCACTCCTATTAAATGATGCTGATTTTGATCACTTGTGTATTATATATATAGTTGAATTAAAGAAGCAGATCTCATGTTTCATGCAACTAGAGAATATATTGGATAGTCCTGTCGCTTTCAAAGTATTACTACAACTACTATAATCGATCTATATTGATTTTGAACCGAACAACTAGCAAGTTTTTAACGTGAGATTTTACATCATTTTAGGTGAAAACTACAAATCGAAGGAAGTATTGTGTAAAGCCTAACGCAGGGATCGTGTTGCCATTCTCTACTCTTGAATTCACAGGTTTGCACCTAACTTTTTCTTCTTTTCATGTGTGTTATAGTAAGACCACAAGGTGTGCAAGTGTGCATGAGCCATAGACTCGTGTTATAGGCACGGGCGGAGTTAGAAAGTTTTACTTAATGAGCGCACTTTAATAATGTTTAAAAAGTTGTCACCTCAGCAATGTGGCCCCTCGTGTCCCTCCTTGTCTCCGCCCTGGTTATAGGAAAATTATCTCCTATAACTCAGAACGTATAATTTAGCAAAAAACACACTTCTTTCCTCACAATTTTTAACTTTTATTTCTTTTATTCAAATAAAACAATACATTAAGTGTAAATTAAAAATAATGGTACATTAAAAATAGCAATACATTTAAACTAACGATATTGATAGTAAAAATAACACATCGTTGACTTAATGTGAAGAAATACTAATATTTAGGGACTAAAACTAGCTAGTTAAATTTTTTAGAAGAGTAAAGTAAAAGTATTTAATAATAACTCACCTCCCATCTTTCTCCTACTCCTCTGCACACATGGGAAACACACACCAAACTGTTAAAAATCAAAAAAAAAGGAAAAACAAAGAACTTACATATGGCGTGGGTGGTGATTTCGACGCCGGGACCTATGGCGAGAGGTCTGGTGCCCCTCTCAGGAGAGACTACAAAACCACCCACACTGGGTTAGTAATATGGCTGAGGAAGAACACGTGTAACATAGTGTCATAGTGTATAAAAGTATTTAATACTGTTGTATGTTAGGCTACAAATACGGCTGTAACAAAGATATATAGATATAAAAATAGGTCAAAATGGGTATCACCTCTTGTTAAAAGTCTATGCAAAAATTCAAATTGTGTTCTTTCTATTTTTCATTTAACTATGTAAAAGTCGCTGGGATGCTCTCAATTTTAGATACTCTTCATTTCAAAACTATCTTCACTAACAAAAATACATAGTTTAAGAAAAAAATATATAAATTGTTACTACAAAATAGCTCAGTTAGCCACCAAGGGTATCATTTGGTATGCGAGTTCCTCACCAACCTAGAAGTTGAGGGTTCAAGTCTCGTTAGAGGCATGTGTGAAATATATTGTGAAATATGTGGTATAAGTTGTGAAAAAAAATTGCCGTCTAAAAAAACTTGTTTCTACGAAAACAAAAAAAGACAGTTTTACTATTTAAAAATTAATTAATATTTTATTTTATTTTTATAAATATCAATTTGTATTAAGCGTAATACGATAAACTTGAACAAATTCAACTACTATTTATAGTAGTATACACTTATTTTAAAACATTCTAAAAAAAGTTAGAAAATAAAATTAACACAGGATATTAATAGATAAGGCCCAAACCCAAACCTAATCCTAATGAACTAGATGATAAGTATAGCCCAAGCCAAACTAATAGCTTAAGCCTTACCTATAGTATTTTTTTGTTATTTTTTATGTTTAGTTGTGCATTAACGAGTTGTACATATAGTTGGTTGGAAGTTGTTAAATTTAAGGGGTGTGTGCTTAAAATTAATGTACAACATGTTAATGCATACATGGATACTTCAAACACACAAGTTTTAAAAAATTACACAAGAATAGAACAGTTTTAAAAGTTTGATGGTTTTTATGGTTAATATGAACTTTGAGGTATCAAATTGGAACACTCATGAAACTTAGTTACTATTGTGTGACATATTCCCTATAAAGTAAACCAAAAATGAAAATTAAACCGATAAAATTGAAATTAAACCAAAAATCGATGAAAATCAAACATAAATAACTGATCGAAACTAAAAACTAATGGTTCGGTTTTTACTTTTTCAAAAACTGAAAAATTCGGTTCGGTTTTGAGATTTTACCCAAAACCGAACCGAACCGGTTTTATTATATAATAGCATATATAATTAATATAATTAATATGATATAAATGAATTACTAAATAAATCAAATCTATAAATTCATATTCAATTTGTAGATGGAATTATAATATATTTATTTTAACATTTATATGTGTGTTTCTTGTATATACGTATTTTTACTTGACAATATATTAATACATAAGTGATGATGATCATATTACGTGTTTGCTCACTTGCATGTGTGTGTGTCTCTTCTAAATGTGTATAATTGCAGAAAGTTGAAATAAACATTATTAGGCTCAGATTGACAAAAAAAGTAAACAAGAAAAGCCAATTTTCTAAAAACATGTTTGTGGATATAAATTACCCACATACAAATATTAACAATTAAGAAAACTAAAAAATCAAACCGAAACCGATAATAAACCGAAAAATCCGAATCACCAACCCTAGTAGTTTCGGTTTTGAATTTTATAAAAACCGAATATTTCAGTTTGATTTTGATTTTAGCCAAAAACCGATCCAAAGCAACGTTACACACGCCAGTAGGTCACTAAAACTATCCAAACCCGCTATTAAAAGCACTATGTACCTTTTACCTCCTATAATCAAGTTAAATATACTCCCTCCGTCTTATTTTTATTGTCTACGTTTTTTTAGGATGTCCCAATTTAATTGTTCACTACTAAAAATAGATAGGGAAGTTTGATCAAGTTTACTATATTACCCATGTTTGAAAATATTACGTAGTATTACAAACTTTAAAGAAAATTTTAGTTAATTTGCTAAGAGTAAAATTGTCATTCTGCCAAATAAAAAGTAAGAGAGAAAGTAATAATAAATGCACTTTTATTAAACTGTGTGTTTTTTTTGTCGGAGAATAATAATTTTAGGATATAAGGAGTAATAACTTAGAATATATTTATACATGTGGTCTAAAATCCATAAAGAAAAATTTATAAGTTAACTTTAACTTCCCTCAACCTGTGTAATCAGTTTTTTTTCTTTCACTGAAGTTGCATTTGTGAAATTTGCAAAACCCTAACCCAAGATAACATTTATTTTCAACTTATTCATTTTGCTATAACTAGGACATAATCACGTTTTATCGAGTTTCTCTTCTGCACCCACTACACAATTATTTCTCACGTATTTATCATTTTATGTAATAGTCTACTACACCTTCCAACTTCACATAATTGGCCACATTTCCTCGCACGAGCCTTTATTTTTTCCTGAAAATTACACCGTCTTCACCGCCGTCTCATTCTGATCATGATGACACCCGTCTCATCCATTTTACTACACATCGGATTTCGAGTGAAATGAACTCGAAGATGTTGCGATCCAGTTCCAATGAGGGCCACGTGATAAACCGTTCACACCCAATGGTTTATATTCTTCGACATCATGCGGATCAATTACAAACATTTCAACATAATGGGTCGTTTCTGATAATAACTGTGAATACATTGCGAATGTGTGAGAAGGAACACTGACCGGATAGTTGTTTACTTTTCCAATAATACTTGAGAACTTCAAACTCATCATCAATTTCTAGTTGCTTTTTTCTTCAATAAATTCACTCAACATTTTTGTACTTTATATTACCATGTTAAACTATATTTATAATATTTTCGGCTACTCTATTTTTACCACTGTACCAACGTTAACGAAAGAGTTAATGGAAATCGAGAACTTTGACGGATGGTTTTAGTTGTCCAAGTTTTTCGAATGTTTTCAAGAAGATGGTTGCGGTAACAGCCAAGACACTATAGGCATGGTACTTTACTTCTAAAACACCAACAATCTTATTTGATTGTTTGCCTGATGTTTGAAGTGTCTCAAGTTAACTACAATATGTAGAGGCATCCAAAACGTGGAGAAGCCTCATTGCTTGAACCAAAGGTGGGATCCTGAAAGAACCATCCTTATTATAGTACATGGCTACTATCAATTATAATCACCCTCACTACATATTTTGCATCCATTTCCTCATCTTTAATACATCCTTTCGTGTGAAGCATCATGGACGAAGTCACTGGTTTATAAAGAAGATGTTTCAACTATGATTGTTTTTAACCAACGGGCATTTGGTCCAATGGTATGGAGGTTTTACCCTCCTAGGCAAGGTCTCATGTTCGAGTCTTGTCAAGGGTGATAGGGGTTTCCTCCCGCGTGCGTAAAGGGAAGGGTGTCATTGCCTTCTGGGCTGGACCCAACCTGGTTGTGTGGGCTCGCTACGCCTTCTGGGCTAGGGGCCATGTAGCCACAAATTGCCGTTCCAAAAAAAAACTATGATTGTTTTTACATGAATCTAAGATTACACGACAACTTCACTACAGCAGCTTGCACAACTATAGTCTAGTTAATCGATCTCCTTGATCTTTTCATTTTTTTTCTTTTATTGCCTCGTGCATTGTAGAGACCTTTTCTAGTAATTTGTCCCTTAAAGTACTATCGGTCACTAAAAAATTCATAATGAACTCATTTTGTTTCTCAACGACATGAGATTGTGTTGAAGAATCCATTGGGTCAATATTTTTTTAGTTTAGGATTTAAGGTTTTTTTATATTTATTTTTTTTGTTTGTTTAGAACTATTAGAACGAAGATATGGGACATTTGATAAAAATGTGACTTGGGGGAGGCGGAAGAATGCAAAAAGTCATCATTGAAATTGTGTATGCGAAACTAAACTCATACTTTTTCAATTTAAAGCAGATTGCGAACATAAATTACAAAACATCTGCCTGCGACAATATTAACTTCCTATTTTGTATATAAACACATTTGTAATTAAGTTAGTCTATCATATCTTTGCATACATTTACTAATATATGCTTTGTTCACAACACATTAATTATCACTATCTAATTTTTTCACCATACGAGCCATTCAGACCCGTGCGATGAACACGGGTTGTATGTAGTTGTTGAGTGCTTGTGTTTTGAGTAAACGGAAGGTTGAACGCCTACGGTTTTTTAAAAATTAGTTTTAATGAGTTGAAACTGTTTATGAATGTAAATGAAAACAGGTTATATAGTTGGACTTGAACCAACTCGCCTATAAAAAAAAGAAGGAAAAGTTGGACTTGAGCCATCTTATTGACTAAACTATAACCTATACATGTGCGTTGTACGAAAATATTGATTCCAATAAGCACTCGTATATTGAGAAACCTGCATCAAGTATATACTAATGTGACTATTCTTATTATTCAAGAAATTGATACATAAACTTACCAAAAAGGACATCGTTTGAAACTGATTATTTGACAGCATACATTGTTTATCCGAACATTAACAGCTGAATCAAAAAATAAATAGAACCAACGAAAAATAAAATGAGAAAAAAATGATCCTAATTCTAACATGTTGTTGCTGGAGTAAATGACTTGATTGTTTGCATGAATAAAAAGTTCACATGTTCGTATTAATGTTTGCTTGAAACACATGAATAACTTATAAAGTACGTATTTTGTCTCAAATATATACATCACAACCCATGTAAAAATGAATTTATCATTTCCAGATCCCGTACTTTTCATCAAGATACAACGTCAGTCATTTGTTTGATTAACGATCTTTAATCGCTCTGCCACACTGTGGAAGACATGGTCAACAACTTTTTCTACTTAACACTTCATCTCCAACATGTGACCCTATTGACACCCTTATAAGTGCTTGAAATCCAACCTATAAAATCTAAACAAACATAGAGTAAATAAACCATCATGATAGCAACAACAAAATATGGCATAGTTGTTGCAATAATCTTCTAGAGTTTACTGTATAACCCGGGTTCAGTAAGTTATTATTCGTAATCACCAAAATAATGTTCTACCTATAACTTAAACATGTAAGTTATTATTCACGGATGTCTTGAACAATTTTGCCCTCCTACAACACCAAAGAATGATCCACGGACTCCACAACGGTATCAGTTCATGTAGTTAATGTAACACATCACTGTGATGTTAGACGATTTTGTTGAAATGATTTTGGAGAAATGAGTGGATGGATGGATGAAAATAATCGAAATTTGATTATTTATCTCAGATGTTTTAATTGGGTTGATAGATATATGTGATGAGATTTGGGTAAAAAAAAGTCGGGAATTAAGATTAAGAACTTGCATAAACGTGGCAGGAAGAAAGTGGGTAATAAGGGGAAGGCCCTGAAATTTCAGATTGTGCAAAATCAACGGATAAGATTACTTTTAATACTTTTTATATAACTTTCACTTTGTGTTTGATCTCCTTCCTTCAGTTATAATGCAAGCTCAAAACAAGGCTCCTCCACACATGCGATGCGAGGATAAATTTCGGATTGAAAGCTTAGTAGTAAGTCCTGGAACTAAAACAGAAGATGTCGCTGAGATGGTAATCAATTACATAGCTCATTAGATATGATTTTTTCAAACCATAAGCTAATTCAACAGATATACCCTTACACGTTTGAACATACTACATAGTTTGACAGATTAGCTGACCAAGTGAAGGATCAGAAGATTTTGGTTGAGTATATTCCTCCGCAGCAATCGCTTTACAGTCGGAATACACTTTCTTTTGAGTCGTCTTAATCTCCGACAGTGGGATGCAAAATTCAGTGGATTCTGATGATATGATGGTGTAAGTTTTATAATGATTTTTTATATTAAAGGACAATGACTCTTTACCATCTCAAACCCCAAACCCACACCGTCATCGCACCTCTATATTTACATGTACCATGTATACTATGTACAGGGGCGGAAAGCACTTTGTAAGTAGGGTGGGGGGGGGGTGGGGGGGGGGGGGTGGGGGGGGGTGGGGGTGCGGTGCCCTCCATAATTCGCCAACAAACCTCGAATTTTATTGTAAAATTGACTATTATATTTTAAGTCAAACAGAAGAACCCCACCATAAAATCAAATTTAGGCCACCCCATGTTAAAGCAAAACAGTGTAAAAACCTTAAAATCTCCGTCTTCATCATTGTGTGCAAAACGACTTTTGTCAGAAATGTTTTTTTTGCCCCCCGTCTCTACTAACTTTCTGGTTCCGCCACTGACTATGTACTTACCGCATTCAAACTCTGGAAACAGCTTTCAGTATATTGTGTACTTGTCTTGCCCCAACAATATATAATGGAAAAGGTTAGAGCCATCATATATTCAGAGATACAAAAACAGATTAGAGAATTAAGCTATATTTACCTTAGACTTGACATTTTTTAAAGCAGCTAGTTTTAATATGTTTGGATAGTTTTGCTTGCTTTCATGCCACCTTGAGTCGGCCCAGGCCAAAGATACACCTACAATAGACCAAAGATTATAGCGGACTCGTTTATTTTTATTTTTATTTTCCAATTTGCAAGAAAAGTTGGAATATGGTCAAACCTTGGTTTTTTCGTAAGAAGCCTGAATGGCATGTGCAATTGTATGATCTTCATGTCGTTCAACATAATGCAGATCTTGAAAGCATTTCAATGTTTAAGTGTGTCCTACAAACAACACAATGTTTAAACCAAGATCATGATATATAATTATGTGCAAGTTTCTTGCACTCAGAAACTTGTTGTTCCCCCTTTTGTTTCGTGCACCTAAAATTAAACCCATTACAATATTCAGTAAATATAGGTAAACTTAAACCCATGCAAAATAATAAAGTCCAAATTATGAAACAAAAAACGAAACGCTTACTTAATTGAGAAAATGAAAAAGTTTTTTGCTTTTAAGTTACCGTATTCATGGAGGCCTCAGCAGGACCTTTGACAGTAATCAATAAAGATTCAATAATGTGACGGTATCCTTGTTAAGGAGCAATAAGATGCGGTTGATATCCATCAGCTTCGGTGATCAGTTTCTTGATATTCTCCAATGACAACTGCTTGTCAAACTGCAAACTTCCAAGAGCAGCAGGAAGCTGGCTTTGGTAAATTTTATCTCCTCTTGATCGCCTGAACAACATGATGAAAGATTCAGTGAAGTAAACAAACGACTGTTATAAATGGCAAAATGGGCAATTCAAGTAACAGTTTGATTCCTCCCAGATCGGGTTGGCCCGAAACGTATTTAAGTATTGTTAAAATTCTTAGACCCATTTGACGTATTTCTTTTATAAGTAAATTTCTTTGATTTTCATTGGACCCATTAGAAATAAACACACCCCAAATTGACCCATTCATAACTATATAATCGAACATTTCCCATTGGTTAAGAAATATTTAGCCAAAACTTGACAAAAACTAATTGCGGAAAGTTGTAAAAATCAATATTTATCAGTATACATCAAATGGATTATAGCCAAATACGTGTTTAAATGTTGTTACGGTGTAAACCATGTAGCCTCATGTGGTATGCAGAACACCGTATAAAATCCACCAACATGATCCATTTTCAGAAATACAAATAAAAAATAATTATTTGGGGATTATGGAAGCGTGTGTACATAAATAGAGTTACCACGTATCGAAATAGACTGCAATCAGAATTGCGTACATAAAAACGCATATCCAACGACTCCCATTATCAGATCCAACATACATGTCTTGTATACACAATAACATGATACCTCATGAGCTAAAGAGAAATGAGGAAAAAGACAACAACCATAAGCACTCAATGAAACAGACCTTGCCATTATCAGATCAATTAAAACATAAGTATAAAGTTACCTCGAGTACGAATATCCTACCCATTTCCGTAAGCCAAACGCACCTGAATCTCAAATGCAGACTACATACAACATTAACATGAGAAATAAGCTAATCCAAACACCCCCTTAACATTAGTTACATAGGAAAAAATTTGTATGAAAGTGCTAACTTTAAGTTCGCTAATCACATTTCCAATATCTTAAATGCTCGACTCAGAATTCCATGGTTTTTTTCTGTGTATCTTATTATTATTAGAAATATAAGAAGTCGTCGTCCAAACCCACTCACTTTTCCATGTTGTGCTTATATGTCCGTGATTTAAAAAGGTTCAAAGAAACCAAGTTGTAGAGTCATAGATGGAGAATAATGGACTAAAGAAGAAATTGTTATCATGTAGCTTTCGAGATTTTGTTGAAGCAATGCTAATAGAGGAAACCTATTCTTGATCTTTTCTTTCTCCGGATCTGTATTCCGTTGTGCATACTTCCAATGGTGGGTTGAGATTGTGCCCTTCTCTTTACTTGTTTCATATTTATAAATTGCAAAGTTTATTGTGCACACTAATTCCAATAAACTTCAGCTAAATGCGGACACATGTATTCAAAGAACATAAAATTTACCTCTTCTATAACCATTTTCTATGTTTGGCTTTCAAGTAACCACATCGAGAATAAACACGCAAAAGCTATATAGATCTACTTTTTCGGTACCTAACAAATCAAGCATAAGAAAAGTAATCAAGCCAAACTCTCAAAGTTGATGAACCCACAATCAAAACATAAAACTCAAACCTCTTAAAACTAAACCAAGGCAGATTTCCCCTGGCCAATATTATCACATCATATTACTGCGAAAAAGAAAATAAAAAACATCGTAACAATTTACAAATGAAAACCAAAATTAAACCACAGTTGCAGTTGAAGATCCTTCTGAATTCGACATCATCATCACCAAATTAATCAATTTTAGTACACCAATTTCTGAAATTAGGTTTACTAACACGAAGTTGGGGTTTTGCAAATTTAAAAGTCGACAGGCAATAATTTTAGTACACCAATTTCTATTATGACTATTGAATATTCAGTGAATTTTTTCTAAAAGTGATTGTTGTAAAATTTAATTTAATATAATTACGATTGTTATTGTGAATTTCAGTAAATACCATTTACTTTTTACATATCTTGTACAACCTTAATTATTAACAACGACATAATCTATTATATGGAAATTGTCACACGACTTAGGTTTATCATGGAGAAATAGATGAAGCAAACCGGATATACATAGAACCATGAAAATGACAAGTCACTAACATAAGTATTTCGAACGTGTAGTTCACAATTACTTTTTATTCTCAAAATCACGTCCTTTTTTTCATTAGATGATTCATAATGGACTTCAACGCAACTTACTTTTGATTATTGCGATGAAATCTATAAATTAATCATAGTGTGTTGACGAACTGTGACTTTGTAATCTCTTGCAGTGACAAGGCTTTAGTTTAAAAACTTTTTAAAGGAATTAACGGTTTAACGTTTGAGATGGGTTTTTTTAGTAGAACTAGGTTGGGTTAATACGAAACACAAATTTTTTTGATTACTATAAACAATGAAAATGAAATCGTAATAATTCGTAATTCGTTCGCAGATTTTGTCACAATGCACAGACTGATTTGTCATATATGTACGCCATACATAGTGAATCTGCATTGGATTCACTATGCGATCGTAGTTGATCGCACTTGTCGTCGTGCTTCGAAATAATCTTATAGATTGTTAACCTTTGCTCTAAAAAACCGTCGTAAACTCCTCTAACCACCTACCTACCACCAAGCATTGGCCATCACAACCACCACCTACCCTTGTTTTCAAAAATTAGGGGTTTCTTTGTCAAGAGGCGCATTTGTTTTTTAAGGTTTCTACCGATATTGATGTTTAATGGTTTGTTACAATAATATATCTAGTGGTAGTTGATGATAAATGGTTGAGTTGTTCATGTGGTTTTAATAGGAAGTTCTTAAACTTTAAAAGTGATAATATAAAGATATCAGGATTTGAAGATTTGATCTTCACGAACAACGAATTTAATATAAGCTGTCAATATGAGTTAGTTCTAAACTCAAAAGTTCAAACTTTAATAAAAGATGTACTAATTATTATGAATATTGATAAGAATAAAATGCAATTAAGAAATGAAGTGGAAGTGATAAAAATAAAAGAGTTAAGTACATTTTTTGTCCTTGTGGTTTTGTGCGTTTTTCACTTTTGGTCCAAAATTCAAAAAAGGTTTGGTTTTGGTTCAAAATACATAGTTTCGTTTCACTTTTAGTCCAAAAGACATAGTTTCGTTACACTTTTGGTCCAAAAGACATAGTTTCGTTCCACTTTTAGTCCAAAAATTTTAGTCCAAATTTACGGAATTGGACTAAAAGTGAAACGAAACTATGTTTTTGGACTAAAACCAAACCTTTTTTGAATTTTGGACCAAAAGTGAAAACGCACCAAACCACAAGGACCAAAAATGTACTTAACTCAAAATAAAATATAAAAGTTTTAGTGGAAATTATGTGAATGTAAATGGTAAGTCGTACATGTAATCATTTATCTCTTAGTTAGTAAGGTCGGCTCACTTGTGTCGGCCCATTAGCCTGTCTTGAATTAGGGCATCATTTCTTTGTTTTATGTATTTATATATCGTGTGTACAGACGTATCATTTATCAAGAAATATGGTTATTATTTATGGCATTCTCGGTTGGGTCATGTCTCTAGTTTTCATTTACGATTTTTAGCATCTACAGGAGTGCTGAAAAAGCTAGACACTCATGATATTTCTTATTGTAGTGGTTGTAAACTTGCAAAGTTCTCAGCATTACCATTCAGTAATAGTGTTTCCTTTTTTAATGTTCCTTTTGATCTAGTGCATTATGATGTGTGGGGACCTTCTCCTGTAACGACAAAAGGAGGTTCAAGATATGATGTTTTATTTATCGATGACTTTACTCGCTATACCTGGGTTTGCTTGATGAAGTGTAGGTCCGATTTTCTTATAGTTTTCAAAGAAGGTAAAGCTCTTGTGGAAACTCAGCATTCGGCATTCATGAAATGCTTTCGCTCTGATTTGGGAGGTGAATACACTTTTAATGATTTCGTTGGTTTACTTAAATCAGATGGGACCATATATCAAAAATCTTGTAAGGACACTCCTCAACAAAATGGTGTATCTGAAAAGAAGCATCGTCATCTTGTTGAGACAGCTAGATCTTTTTTTCCGCTGATGTTCGAAGTGTATTTTGGGGAGAAGCAGTTCTAACAGCCACATATATGATTAATAAAATTCCAACTCTAGTTTTTTTTTTAACGGCAAAGATGGAATATATTAAAAAAGAGTCTAGCAAGACGCTAGAAACTTAAAGTACAATAGAGTCAACAAAAAGAATTACATAACATCAAAAAATG
>BQNB010007140.1:3589-77358 GCA_026074375.1 Tanacetum coccineum | reverse complement strand
CTCAACGGTTGAGAGTTAAACGTGACGTTATTTCGGTATCTCCAAAGCCACCAAAGAACCGAAGTAGTAATAACATAGATACTGTGTTTTTTCTCTTTAGAAGCATTCCAACTCTAGTTTATCTCTTTTTGAGAAGTTGTATGGAATTTTTCTTGATTATTCCTCATTGCTTGTCTTCGGCTGTACTTTCTTGCCCTTAAATCACATGTTGAGCGTACGAAATTATCTATGAAATCCACTTTATGTGTGTTTCTGGGTTATGGTATTAGTCAAAAGGGGTATCATTGTTATGATTCGGTTGGTCAAAAGTTATATACCTCTCACCATGTTGAATTTTTAAAGCATAGTCCGTACTATTTTGTTCCTGCTAGTTCACATAACTTGACACAATCTGAACACATAAAAATTGATCCTTTTGAAGAACCTACACCTGTTGTATTCCTAGATATATAAACGGCTATATGTAGTTCTATCTCAGACTCTAGCTAAAGTGATATTTGTATTCCTAAATCCAGTTAAATGATAGATTAAACACATACTTAAGCACATAAACGAGTATGAAGTGATAAACATAATCAACACGCAACGAATAAGTAAACAATCAATATAAACAAACCAAACATTAAATTATCATAAACATGGTTAATACCTAAAAGTATTAGCCGTTAGTCATTGTAACAATACACGAATTCATAGACAAACGATTAAAGTAAGAAAACATTACGCTAACCGAACGCGTATAGTGGAGTATAAAGATTACAAGAGTTTTCTTATTAATATGAGGCACTTGTAGGACCTTCTTGCTTCTTAAAATCATCTGGAAATCGAATTTGGTGGTTAAAGCGTTAATTGCATACCTAAAATCGTATTTTATGTCTATTTATAGGCTTTGGAAATCGGTCGATACGTCGTATTAAAAGGGTTCAATACGGCGTATTGGGATAACTTGGCGTGGGCTCCATGAATATTATATTCCAGAATATTCTCTTGTCGTCTTTGAATATGACGTATAGGCTCTTCTGGATACGGCGTATAGCTCTCTTCTCGTCATGGATGCTTTTGTGAAGTTAGGGCACGGATACGCCGTATCTTCTTAATGGATACGGCGTATTGGTTGTCAAAATCAGTAGACTTTATAGAATTCTTCGTTTATGCTCTAAAATGTGTGCCTTTTGACTAACTTTTATCTTTTGCTCGATAATTACTTCAATCCATAAATATAAAGAATTAACTATGAATTCATACATAAAATAATGTAAAACGAGCAATATAACTGGGATAAATGATGTTATAAAATAGACATTATTTGATGTCATCAAATATTCAAATGGGTTGTTTGGTTCACTGTATTTGGGTGGTTTTTAGTGAGTTTGATATTGAAATACAATTACATAATGTGTTTGGTTAATAAATAAGAAGGAGACTTTGTATTCAAAATGTTGAGAATGGGTAACATATAAATCCATCACACATGTGATGTATTATAAAATCAGTGGAGACACAAAGTAATAAATGTTGAGTTGGACATATATACCCACTCTTCATTCTTTTATTGTTTGTACATGTTTTGTTGTAAAGGGAAATAAGGTAATCAACTAGCATATGAGTCACAATCCTTTAACATATAGCTTGTGAACCAAACATGAAATGGGTTTTTTATGTTGAGTTTTTTATGTTGGGTTTTTTAACACTCCATTATTAGAATTTGCCAACAATTAAAAAACATGTATTTTAAATCATATAAACCAAACAACCCCTAAATCTTTTTATTGAACAACATAGTTATTTTAGAAAGCTGATAAACATTATAATAAAAAAAATTATTAATAACGTGATTTAACTTATTAACATTGTGACATTGTTCATAAAAATGATAAATAACGTGATCTAACTAATGAACATTGTAATATTGTTCATAAAAATTGATGAAGTGATGAACATTGTGATTTAACTGATGAGATATGTGATTTTTTTAGAAAACTGATGAACAACGTGATTTTTTTAAAAACACCAATGAACATTGTAATAGAAAAAAATAAGTTCTTATAAAAACTAAGGAACATTTTGATGTTGTTATAAAAAACTCATGAACAACATGATGAACATTGTGATGTAAGTAATGAACAACATCAAAGAAAACTCATAAACAACATCAAAGAAAGCTCATGAACAACATTGTGATGTTGTTTATAAAAAAGCTAATGAATTGATGAACAACGTGATGTAACTAATGAACAACATCAAATAAAACTGATGAATATTGTGATGTTGTTCATCTAAAAAAACTGATAAACTCATGAACACATATTGCTTATTCGAAATTTTTTTTATGAAATATTAAAGTTTTTATGAATTACTAAAATATTTATATTATAAATAACACCTTGAAACTTTAAAATCACAAAATTTCTTCATTGGGACATTTTATCAAAGGCCCTTTAGTGTTTTCATGAACACATGATTTCTTTGAACATTTATCAAAAAAACTTAATTAAAACAAAAAAGATGATGAATTAATTTTAACTTATAGTGTGTTGACCAGAAATAACCCTATTAGTACATAACAACAAAACTCTTAACACTACAATCATAAGGTCTCTCAAACCAATTTAGCCACTGAAAATTCCACTTATTTTCCCTCCTACAAATCCATTTGAATGTCTTCAGTCGGATGTCTTGAACAATTTTGCCCTCCTACAACACCAAAGAATGATCCACGGACTCCACAACGGTATCAGTTCATGTAGTAATAGTAACACTCACTGGTATGTTAGACATTTTGTGAAATGAGTGATGGATGGAGAAATAATCGAAAATTACTTGATTATTTATCTCAGATGTTTTAATTGGTTAGCTAGATATTATGTATGAGATCTGGTAAAAAAAATCGTGGAATTAAGATTACGAAACTAGCATAAAGCGAGGCAGGAAAAAGAAAGGCCCTGAAATTTCCAGAGATTGTGCAAAATCAACGGATAAGATTATTTTAATACTTTTTATATAACTGTCACTTTGTGTTTGATCTCCTCCTTCTGTTATAATGCAAGCACAAAACAAGGCTCCTCCACACATGCGATGCGAGATAAATATCTGAATGAAAAGTCGTAGTAGTAAGTCCCTTGGAACTAAAATCAAAGATTTCGCTGAGAATGGTAATCAATTACATAGCTCATTAGATAAAGAATTTTTATCAAACCATAGAGGCTAATTCACAGATATACTTGTAACGAATTGGTGTTTGTAACGTGGATCAAGGGGAGGTTGGCTGGATTCACTCTTATAAATACATGTTTTTACAATATTCCTCCGCAGCAATCGCTTTACAGTCGGAATACACTTTCTTTTGAGTCGTCATAATCTCCGACAGTGGGATGCAAAATTCAGTGGATTCTGATGATATGATGGTGTAAGTTTTATAGTAATGATTTTTTATATTAAAGGACAATGACTCTTTACCATCTCAATGTATATATCATATACATTTTAAGAGATTATATTGACATTCAAATACATCTGTTCTGAATTTTGCAGGCTCCAAAAGTTTTTCCCTGAACCTCAAAATAGGTCATACATCACAAGAAGTTTTTTAAATGTCGGATTACTTTAATTAATGGAACAATTTGTTACTCATTCAGACACAATTATTGTTGTAAGATCCTGGCAAATGCAATAATACGTACTCTATTTTTACCACAAAACAACCTGGGTGCTAAATTTAGGGACAACCAGTAAATTGCAAAATCAGCTTAACACTGAAAGTAGTCAAATATGTTTATCAATGCTTTAATACTAATGATTTCAGCTCCATGCTAAATATACGGGGTTACATACAAAGCAAAACCAGGTTCGTTCGCCCAGGTTTCCAAATTCTACTCGCTGAAAATACACAAAATTATAACATTGTCTTCTGTTGCTTCAAACTATAAGTTAATTCCGCATATACACCATGGAACTCTTAACATTAACCTTACAACATTATGATTGATCATATACAGAGGATAAAGCTAATTAGACTAAACCGATGCAAAAATTACTTGACTAAAAGGAGTACTTCATTAAGAAAAGAAAAGTATAACTTCGGAATTTTTTAATGAGAAGACATTTTTTTTGTCAACAAGATGTACATCGTCTCTTTTATTTTATAGCACTGACCGAGTCATTTTGCAAATTAAACTGGCAGCATATTCTTTATAAACTATGTAATGTAATGGTTGACTTTTAATTTTATTGGCTCCTAATTTGTATGTATTCTGTTCATACCATTTGAAAGCAGATACAATATAAGGTGATCTAAACCTCTCTGGCTTTTATTTTTGGTGCTCTTAAATTTGCCATTTTCTTTTTGTTTTTGTTCAACGGTCAAAATGATGTAGGTAACAACACAGTTTGAACACCTCAAAATAAAATTGGAAGCTATATAAAATTAGCAACCAACAACTTTGCAGATGCAAATTGCATCGGGAGAGGAGGATTCGGGGAAGTGTATAAGGGAGAACTCGTCCATTCCAAGGGGCATACCATTGTTGCTTTAAAACGTTTGAATCGTGCATTTGGGCAAGGGGACCCCGCGTTTTGGAAGGAGATTATCATGCTTTCCCTTTACAAGCATGATAATATTGTCTCTCTTTTAGGGTTTTGTGATGAGAGTAGCGAGAAGATCCTCGTGTATGAGTATGCGTCCAAGCGAAGTCTGGACTTGTATCTAGATAGTGATGATCTAACATGGACTCAACTCTTAAAGATATGCATTGGGGCGGCTCGTGGGTTTGCTTACCTTCATAGCTCTGTTGGAACCCATCAAAGAGTGTTGCACCCCGATATTAAAAGCTCCAATATTCTACTAGATGAAAATTGGAATGCTAGGATCTCAGATATGGGTTTGTCCAAATTTGGTCCTGCAAACCAACAAATCACGTTTCTTGTCTCACACGCTGTACGCACGCTTGGGTATTGTGATCCACAATATATAGAGACAGGGCTATTAACAAAGGACTCAGATGTTTACTCCTTTGGTATGGTTTTGTTTGAAGTGTTATGTGGGAGGTTGTGTATTTCCAACAACAAGAATGATAAGCGTCCTCCTTTAACAGGATTGGCACGACACTGCTACGAAAAACAAAAATTGGGCGAGATTATTTATAGTAATATAAAGGATGAAATCAATCCTTTGTCTCTAAAGTAATTTACGAAAGTTGCGTATCAGTGTTTGAAGAGAGACCCCGAGGAACGTCCATTAATGAGTGGAGTCTTGACAACACTTGAAATCGCGCTTAATTGTCAAGTAAGAAGTGTTTTTTTAGTTTCTTTGTAAAAATGTCCATTTTAAGTTACAATACATACATGCAAAATGAATATTTGTGATCATCGTCATCAGGTTACTGATTCGAGATACGAAAAAATAACATTTGGATCCTCATAATGTTTCAGGTTTGACTCTTAGCGTTATACGTACTCTCTTCATTTCAAAATAAATGTCCGTATTTTTTTTAGTTTGTTCCGGGAAAACCTCTACCTCCAAAATTGCAATCCAAAATCAAATATATCATGTTGATTTTACTTTTAAAAACGATTGTCTTTATAATTATATTACTCAAAAGAACCGGCATCACGATATGCCTAATCCATGGAAGCTGCTAATTAAATTTGGTCCATATTGTAACAAACATACATGCAATTATCATATAATCCTAAAAGTGTGTCATTTGCTTAGCCAATACTCTTTTTGAAACGAAGGGAGTAAACTATGAAGGTTATAAGCAAAACGTGCGCGGAGAGCTTGCAGAACTAGCTCAAAGAAAACCAGTTTCAGGTTTTGTACAAAGTCGAAGAGGACGTATCGAGTTAATGACAACCTTAATTATGGTTCCTACTGTCACAAACTACAAAATATATCACTTAATTGCTTTGGTTAACAACTTACGATGCAACATATTTCTCATTCTTTATTTACAGGCTTTGCTTCGTAGTAGGTTGATTAGGGCTGAACCAAGAGGTACGTATCTCATTATTTCCATTTTATGGGGAGATAGATCTTTAGTTTTGGTTAAACCAACAAAGTAATTCAGTTGATGATCTATCTATATTGATAATATATAAACGTATTTTTACAATTCTTCTGTTGAAATTTACAATATTTTTTAGATTGTTCCCGTAGACTTAGTATCAAATGAGAAGAATTCTTAAAATGAAAAGTATAAGAAATATTTTTTTTTTAACGGCGGAATTTATTAAAGAAAACTAGCAAGGAGCTAGAAAATACAAAGAAACAAGATGAGGATTTTTAAACCAATCTACCCAACTAAAAGTATAAGAAATAATTACAACCGCATATTAGAGATAGATCGACTTGAATTAGATATATCTCTAATATTTTAGATGAACCATAATAAATTTTTTAGCTAAAAACTAGATGCATATACATATACTAGATCAAGTTAGACGAAACCTGTGTATTTTGTGGTACTTTGCATTATTTTCACTTCAAATCTTTTTCGAAACTAATTGTGATGCATCTAAATGAATACATATATGCATCTAATTCAAGTGGATGCATCTCAATTGGTTACACTTATCTCTTATCAATCTCATTTTAAATTTTCTTGTAACTAGATCTTTACCATGTTCCAGCAAAACCTCTACTCCCATAATTGCTTACAAAATCAAATATATCACGTTGATTGTACTTTTGAAAATGATTGTATTTAGAAATATATTACTAAAGAACCAGCACGATATGCCTAATCCATGGAAGCTGCTAAATTTGGTCCATACCGGAAGCTGTCAGATTATCATATAATCCTAAAAGTGTGTGTCATTTGTTTAGCCAATACTTCTTTTGAAACGGAGGGAGTGAAGTATGAAGGTTTTAAGGATTTCCTTGAACAAAAGAAGCAGAATGGGCTCGAAGAGCTTGCAGCTCTAGCTCGGTATAAACCAGTTTCAGATTTTGTACAAAGTCGAAGAGAACATATCGAGGTAATGACCACCTTAACTCTGGTTCTTAATGTTCCAAAAGCTACAAGATATATCACCTGCTTTGGTTCACAACATATTTTTCCTTAATTTACAGGATTTGCTTCGTAGTAGATTAATAAAGGCTGAGCCAAGAGGTACGTATCTGATTACTTCGTTTTTATGGGGAGGTCTTTCGTTTTAACAAAGTATTTCAGTTGATTATCTATTTAAAATGATACTAATATATTCTACAATTTTGTTCTATTCAATATAAAAACATTTTTTTCTTTTGTGCCTTTAATTTGGATCATTTTGTAACAAGAAAAAACGGTTTTTGTTAAATCCATGTTAGTAGAACATTTTTAGAAATAGATTAGCATCCTCGTACGACAGTTGTCTTTAAAACATAGATTCGGTATCCTTATACAAATAGTTGCCATGAACTTGGCATTCTTATGCTTAAAAAGGTTACATTAACAAATATTGTTAAATTATGCATTAGGTGTTGATGAGGAAGAATCTACAACGGATGAGAAGATAAGACTAAGTGTAACAAGGGCGAAACACTCGATCTGTCTTCCCAACTAGACTACTCTCAGTCGGTCGCTTTTACTACGCATTGTCGGCCAGTCTTCTTTAGGAACGAAACGGACAAGGTCGTTCGGCCAACCGATTGGTGTGCTTGTTTGTGTTGTAGTGTGTATTTAAAATGTATTTTCATGAAGTATGCTTTTTTATAGTGTCGATCTTTTTGTTACACTAAATTGATCAATAAGTTGTCTTAACGGCAAGGGAGATGTAAATGTTAAAAAGAGAAACGGTACATTTTTTTTTCTTGTATTTCTTGTAAATGTTTAATTTTGAGTCTATTGTGATCCATTTGTGTAAACCAGTGATTAACTCGACCAAACGATTGACCTGTTGACATAAACTAAAAAAATAACTACACTAAGTTGCAACTTGGGCCGCATAAACCCATGATGGTAGCCCAAGTATTTGTGTGTCAGTTTAAATACAGGCCGCATTGTTTAGCCACGAAAGACCCAAGATGGTAGCACAAGGGCGGCGTAATAATAGACCAAGCGAATAAGAAAGTTACTAGACCAGAAATACAAGTATTTGAGAACTACAGCCACATCTATTGTAAATAAAGAAACATGTATTAAACGACTTTTAAGACGTGCCACGATCAAAATTTGGAGATAGGAAAGGTAAACTTTTCTATCCTACAAACCTGTGACAAAAATAATTATAATTATAATACACTCACTTCAAATGATCTGCATCTTAAAATCCCCCCCTGAAATCATCGTCATCGCCACTGCTCAAAGACTCAATCATCTCATCCTCGTCATCGTCCTCATCTCCATCTTCGTCTCCACTCATAATCTCAAATATCCCACCTCCACCAAAGTCAACACCATCCATCATAAAATCACCATCATCCTCGTCATCATCCGCGTCTTCATCATCATCAAGATCACTCAAATCAACTTCATCATTACTCATATCATCTTCACCATCCTCGTCATTTCCTAACAACACGTCCTCATCCAAGTCCTCGTCATCTTCGTCTTCCTCTTCTTCACTTTCAGCATCATCAGGATCAGAGTCGTCGTCAGTGGGTTTTCTTCTACCAATTTCATAGATTCGGGCTGAAGAATACATTTCATCTTGATCGTCCATTGTCACCAGCCCGACAAAAGAGTTGGTGGGTTCGGATGCAAAATCGAGTACACATCGGTCTACGGGTATGGTGGCGATGTCTGAGTAGTTGACTGCATCTAATGTTCGGAAAGCAGCGAAGAGGGGGTGTTTGACACGTCGAGGTTGAAACGCTGCAGTGACATCATCTAAGTTTCTTCTCAGAATTGCATATATTACGTCACCGCTATCATTAAAAGTTATCACTGTTTGATCTAATGAGGGTACGCTGCGGAGAAGCCTTCGATTCCGAAGATCCCAGACTTCTGAATTTATAATTACCTGTTAAAACAAAGTATATATCATCATCAGAAAAAAGCAACATATAGAACCCCTAGAAAAACCAGTTATGCCCATGTTAGTTTCTGAAGTGAGTGTTTGGACCTGCATTTTGAAAACGACCGACTTTGATTACAAATTATGTTTTACTTATTATAATACGTAGTTTATAATTGACAAAGATACGCCTTATTTTAAAAAAGCAAACATCGTGTAAATATTAAAGCCCAAATAATCACAATATGCAAGTCCAAACATCCCCCCAAGAGGTTACAAAATAACCAACACGATCTCCAAATTGGTCTAACAGGCCTAAACCAAAAGCTAAGAAAACCCAGAAAGATAACTTTTGTCTCAAAATCAAACACGTCTAAATATTTATGCAGTAAGAAGTCAAACATACCTCATTACCAGCAGGATGAAAGCCACCACCGCCATAATCAGTAAACTGATCAAACATATGAATCTTTTCTTGAGATCGACGATCCCACACGACACCATTCCATAGAACCATAGAGTCTGAAGGGCTAAAGTGAACCTGAGAATAAGCAAGCCCTTTTGTGGAACCATTAGAAGATGGATACGTGAATTTCAAATCAGATTTGCACGTCTGAACATCATATAATAGAACCTCCCGTTGTGATATCTCCGAAGAAAGCGCTGCAAACATGGTCCCACAATGACTGAATGTTGCAGCCTTAATACCATCGAATGAATATCTGGGTCCAGCTGAAACAGAAGGTGCGTCCCATAAGCGCACATCATGTGAACTGGAAGAGAGAAGTAATTGTGTATCTCCTGAAAAGAAGGATTTGACCATAGTCAAAGGGAACTGGTGACCAGGGCTGCTCTCAACCATATTATTGTTATTTGAATCAAAAATCTTGAGTTCCCCAGAGTGGCTGCCAGCAGCAATTTGGGAAGAATCTCCAAGAAAAGAAACGCAGGTTAATAAGACACCATTGTCATCCCTGCATGTCCGCCATGGCCTAAATCTATTGTAGACGAACTGGCGGTCCCTTCGACTTCCATGGATACCCCCATATACATTTCTAAATTCACGTGCGTTGAGACGGGCAGTGATGTTTGAAGGTGCATCAAGGCTTCTTTTTGATTCAGGACAGACATGTGGATGCAAAAGAGAAAGAGGTGGTAATGTGGTTATTGGAGCAGGGCATTGGCGATGTTGGTGTTTCAGATACTGAACTACAATTGAATCCAAATTTAATCTCTCAGAAGTGGAGGATTGAGGGTCGAGTGGAAGTCCATGGTTGTGTGCTGTCTGATTATCGTCTAAGCCATCAGAAATACCAGCACTTGCTGGTGTTTTACAATGATCTTTGAAAGAGTTTGATGAAGTAAACATAGGAGTGTCACCTAGCAAACTGCCTTTGCGATTGGTGTTTGGTGTTAAACTCACTGGAGAGCGGAAACCTTGGTCACTGGTGTTGAGCCGTTTGCTGGAGTGTGATCCTCCAACATCTCTTAATTCAGTCAACTTACGCTTTAAGGGCAATATGATTGGTGTTTTTAAGACACTATCCGACTCCACTGGGTTTTCTTCTGATATGGGCGGAACAGCAGGGGGCTTCTTTGAGAAATTAATAGTTTTGCTGCTTGATGGAGAAGGGTACTCCTGAAAGTAAGACGTCATTTTTGACTGGACTCCGACTGAAGATGGTATAACCAATGGGCGCCTCTTCGAAGACAAAGATGAATCCTGTTTTGCATTTAATTCTTGTTTGGGTTTTTCTGTAGCAAGAAATCCGCGAGAGGAGCGCCCAGATGGCCATTGAATCTGTACTGACGAGCTCTCCTGACCAGAGGTTTGATAAGCTAGAGATGATGGTGCAGCTAGTGAAGGCAAAGGTGTTAACTGAGCCTCTTTCAGAAGTGCAGATGCGGCTGTTGATAAACCCGATGCCTGTAGGTGCTCGTGTATCAACAGTAAAAGTTCCCTACAAGATTTTTGATTCACGACACGTCAATACAAAAACAAACATTTGGTGGCAGAATACTTTCAAAGAAAAACCCATGGGAGGAAAAAAAATGAATGAAGATAAAGAAAGAAATAAGTACTTAGAATGGTAAGTAATAGGAGTGGCAGCGGCTATAGCAGCTCTCTCAATGCGGCGAAGAGTTGGAGTAGCGGCATCAGTAGCAGCTAAAGTACTTGCTCTGCCTGGATTCGTTACAATCTGCAATACACAAGGTTTAACATCATCAATTCTAAATAAACTACATAAAACCTCATGTAAGTCAAAATGGCATTAGTAACATGCGTATAAAAAAATTGAAGACGCAAAGCTTATACGGTACTCGATTCACATACCGCCATTAGCTCAATTGCAACCTGAGAAAGTTCTTTCTGCCACCTACCCTGTTCGCCGCCCGGTGTCTGGCTGCCAGAATCCCTAATAAGTTCTGACAACTTTTTCCCAACCTAAAAAAAGAACATAAAAAAATGAACCCACAGAATCATATATGAGACATCACTCTACTCATGTATATGTAGATGAAATTATACCTGAAGTTTTGTTAATATGTGTGCAATTGTGTCATCTCTTGCTAAACCAAGCAAGACTCGACATGCTAGAGCACGAAGACAGTCGAGGGAGGTAGATGGTGTTATTATCCGTGGCTGAAGGATTTGAAGTAAAACTTTGATACCATTGTTGGTTCGGACTGCCTCTCTTGCTTGACGAAAAGTTCGTTCCATGTCTACGGCAAGACCAGTACCAGCTCCAGCACGTAAAGATATTCTATCACCAACCAATCCAGAAGCAGTACCTGGTGTACCATGTGCCCCCCCTGCGCCTCGGTCACCCAGACCAGGTTCTCCGTTCCGTTCTCTTGGCTCATTCTGGTTAACAGTTGTCTCTGTAGGAGCATTTGATGTTTGCGCACAAGTCGGTTTATTACTGATTGATGGTGGAGGGCAAACAAGATTGACCAAAACATTCAGTGCAGGTTGAATAATCTGTACGAGTACATCATATACAAAGTATGAGTTCAATAGGATAAGAAACACAAGGCTTGCTCTAAGATTCTCTTAAATAATAGGTCAAATGTGTAAAGCTATCCAAAGTGTATTATCAATCTACATGAGAAGAAAAAAACCTCCAAAAACAATATATAGAGCTATTCCTGAGAAAGTGTTTCGGGCCCTGGTCCAGCACACCATACCAGAATACATTGGGGTAGTTTTTAAGAGGTAACTATCTCACAATATATAGACCACAAATCTATCTTACATTTCCTAGAGGGCATTCTCACACAGCATAGGGTACCATTGGACTACAAGCCCTTTGGTAAAACGAAAGGCCAACAATTTAAAAGTGTTTACCTCAGGATCAACGTAACCAGCACCATGAGCTGCATCAAGAATGACTGCTATACCTGAACGATCATTGCTCACAGTAGCGCTTACAACAAGTTTACGGCCATCAGTTACTAAAGTAACAATGTGCAAGACGCCCAATGCATATTGAAGCAAATCATGCAGGTATCGCTCAACGGGTGGAGCCTAATATAAAAGGAGTTAGTTATACATTATACAGTGAAAAATATAGAGATCATATAAAGCGTGCTAGAAAAATTCAAGAGAAACACCTGACACAACTCCAACATTGTGATGTGCCCATTGCAATTCAAGAACTTTTCAACAGCAGGCCAACGAGCTCTCATAAATGCAGGACCGAGCTTACGATCTTTCTGTATTTGCCGCATTATAGTATCTATAGCTTCATTACTTATATCTAAGGGCTTGTAGGCTGCCCTAGAACTTGAAATATTCCGCGCCGCACTTCTAAAATTTTTAATTGGACGAACTGAATCCACAAGTAATAAAAGGTGTGCCCTAAAATATTGGCGCAATGCAACAGTCGTGTGATAAGCAATCTGCTTTTCTGATGATGTCAATACCTCGGTAGGGGTTCGCTCGTTTCTAACCGATCCTGGTGTAGGCTGGCTTACTGTTCCTGAGCTAGCCCCGGATCTCACAGATGCAGCTTCACCTAAAAATTTTAACAGCTTCTGAAGCCCATCTTGATTATCAAAAGCGTCCAATACTGCTCTGAAAACAAAAGCAGCAGCAAAAAACAAAGCTGCATTTTTTCTCGCTTGGTCCTGGGAGCAGTGGAGAAGTTGAAGAGCTAATGCAACTAACTGATGGATGACATCCGGTGGTAGGGCACATACACGCTCCATTATTACCTAAAGAGCACCGTAGTTAGATGAGTTGATACATAAGCATGACAATATTTAGCATAGAAAATGCATGTAGATGATCTAGTATTGTGGTTGCATGTACCTGGAGCGAACCAATTGAAAACAGACAAGAAGAGAGACCAAAGAAAGTCAGAGGCACCCTTGGGAGAGCAAGAAGCTTTTGTATACCGCCACGGTCGACAAATAATGCGGCAAACTTTCGGTGGGCAGCCAAGGCACAGATTAATTTCAACACATCGGGTAAAAGCACTACAATCTGTGAAGCTTCTTTAAGATCAGAACTTCGTTGTAGCAAGGCAAGACAGACATCTACCCCTTTCTCATGTAGCACAGGACCAAGAACCTCGATATATTCTCCTAATATCTCGAGACACTGGATACACAATTTTTCCCTTAGCTTTGCCAAGGATTCGCTATTTGGGATGAAGAACTCCTCAACCTCTTCATTTGCCTCGGGTTCTGGCTCTTTCAAATTAGCTGGCTCGTCAACACTACCACTATGATTCCTACAACCAGCCATGATACATTTTAGCAAGTTAATACATATTTATGAAAAAGTAAATAATCAAATACGAACCAACACCAGGAATTACCAACCTAGAAACTTCAGTAGCATTGGCCGCATCAACAACTGTAGATGCAGCTCGAGAGGCGGAGAGCACCGCAACTTCTTCATCATTTGATTTTTCAAATTCCTGAAAAAATAAACCATAAATACCTTAACTATACTAAGATAACGTAAATAAAAAACAAGACGATTTGATGTGAAACACACCTCCAATGCTGCAGTTTTAACAAGTTCAGCAGCAGCGTCACCAGCAGCTCTGATGGCTTCAGCAGAAGCACTTGCTGTTCTAGCTTCAGCTTCAGCAGCTCTTACAGCCATCTTCACCAGATCAGATATATCCTTAGCTCCAACCTTACAATCTCGGAAGCAGTCATCACTGTCATCTCTTTCAAGAACCGGAATATCAGGGTCTACCCCTCCAGATGACTTCTTGACATCTGGCATCCGTTTCGATTCTAAACTTCTCAACGAGTTCCTGTCCTTCATATTCCTCCCTTGTCCACCAAATCTACTTCCAAAATTCGGGGAGTTTAAAACGTGTTCGTTCTCCACAGCACCTTCATTAACCCTCCCTTTCCCTCTAGACCTTACCGACCCACGGTTTGCCCTACGCCTTGTAGGGTCATCTTGGCCACTTTCATCACATTCAAGGTTAATTCTGTCATTTGCCTTTGTCTTCCCTTCCCGCAAATCTGCCTCATCAGTCTCATTAAAATCATCCAATCCATCAGGATGTTCAGCGTGTTTCCTGATTCTATCTCTTTCAGCAACTTGATCATCTAAGGAACCCTCTTCTGTTATTCTAGGAGGTTCCAGCCGAGATGTTTCTGATGCGTGTCTAAACCTACTGCGACTATCTTCTCTAGATCTAATGGAAGTAGCAGCTAATGAACTTTTGTTGTCTAATTGATAGCCTGGCTCTTTTTGGCTTGTACTTGGTTCTCCTAAAACACGAATGCGAAGATACCGCATAAGTTTGGCAGATAATCCAATTGTAAGAACGTCTTCAACTACTTGACCTCCACTGCAGTCAACATTGAATGAAGACAATGTTAGATGCCTGGTAAAATACAATAGCACAAAAGAAAAACGTTACAAGACATACCCAGCCAAACACACAGCTAGAAGTCCAGTAGAATAGGTCTTCAACATTTCAGGATCTGTAGATTCTTTTACATCAGAGTCATTCTTCCCCTTATGATCTTCAGTAAATGGCCTTGCTGACCCCTCCATCACCCATCCCTTTATGTTCTCCAGAACAGGTTCTTCAAACACGTGTGGATACTGCATTCCATCACAAGTTCACAAACCATTAATAAAACCATATAAACTACTTACTAAAAAAAATTCATATATTTTAAAGCTTGATAAAAAATCATACCATCCAAGTCAGGGAACAACTGTAGAGAAGTCTTAAAGCAGCTGCCTTAACAGATACTGAATATCGAGTTTCGGACAAAAACTTTACAGATATCAACTCAAAAAACTCGTCATTGTCCTGTAGAAAGGAATTGAGTTAATATCCAAAAAAAATAATTACTTGCTTAATAGATCTCAACACAAGATAACTTTCAAATATTAATATTACAGAAAAGTAAGAAACCAAAAATAGATGGAATATAGATTACTCGAATTAAGTTCCCCAGACGTCCTATGTTATGGGAAGCTCGGCCATTGTTTAAAGAGGCATGATCCGTCTCTTCCATGTACCTATTGATACATTTAAATGACAATATATCAGCAACTAATATTCTCTATAAACCTAAGCCTAAGATGATATGTGACTAAAATAAAGATAAGTTATATCAGCGTAAGAATGTATCAAAAAGACAAAAAATCTTAATAATACAAATGTACATTATAGCGGCTTCCACATGTTAGTGGTTGCCCTCTCAAAAACAAACCGACTAATTGTTCTCCATCACATATCTCAAACCTAGGTGTATACGAAAAATCACTATCTTGCATGCCAATAACAATCAAAATGAGAGGATAAATTTTAGCTACCTGCCTTTAAATACTTTATTAATGAGCCCCAGGCAAAAAAATATATGCTGCATTAGATACTTTATTGCTTTTAATATTCAAATAACGAGTTTGTATCACACTAGCCATCTTAGATTTATACAATCAATCATACCTGCAATATATGTACATACATATTTACACATAGTTTTATCTGTAAACTAATTACCATATACTCCTGCATAAATCCAAAAGCTAAACGCTCTTTGCCAGACAAGCATTGTATTCTAAACACTCCAAAAAACTCGTAACTAAAAACAAAATTAACACATTTCAACATCCCTAGGAAATTTCAACGATTCACTTAAAAGATAAACAATGCATCTATAAATACATATACAGATATTATACTAAAAAAAGAAACTATATGTACACAAACTCAAGCCGCTTTAGGATTGTCAAGATTAGCAGTAATCTTCTTCGAATATTCAAAATTTGATAAACATATCCTGTGTCATCATATAAGTATATAGATACCTTTGTTCCTAAGTCTCAAGTATAGAGTCTAAAGCATGAATACATACAGCTTTGGGATTATGAGGATTAGCATTTAAGAGTAGTAGTTAATTTTATATAAGTATACAGATACCTTTGTTCCCAAGTCTCGAGTATAGTAGCATCTAACAGTAATTGTTTGTTTTATAAAAGCATTTGGTAACATAGTTGTCTAGCTGTAACTATAAAGTGTAAAATGACGGTAAGTGCTAAATGCTAACTTTATTAGTGTTTCAAACAGTAGCAGTTAATCGTATGATTGTTTTATAAAAGCACTTGATAATGTAACATGACGTAAAAGGTAAACGCTAAACACTTATTTCTATTAGCGTGCGCTTAGCTAAAATCCAAAAGCTAAACACTCGTTGCCAAACACATTTCAACATCATTATAAAGTGCAAAACTAGCAATGGCAATAGTTGTTTGTTTCATATAAGCGTTTGGTAACATAGTTGTAGCCGCAACTATAAAGTGTAAACGACAGTAAAAGCTAAACATTGTTTTAATATTAGTATTTCAAATAGAACCAAAAGCTACACGCTCATAGCCAAACAAGCATTACAACGTTAAAATACTAATAATAAAACGGTGTTTAGCTTCGCTACTTTGCTCGTACAAATAACACATTTCAACATACTTAGGGTTTCAGCAATTCTTTTAATCAACAAACAATACATTTATAAGTGTGTCATAGCATAGTAACATTTCTTTTATTAGTGTTTCAAATGATAGCGTTTAAACAAAATCCAAAAGCCAAACGCTCGATTTGGTTACATATTTTATTAGCATTTCAAATAGTACTGTAGCGGTTTGTTTTATAAAAGCATTAAATAATGTAAAATGAAGCAAAAGGTAAATACTAAGGCTAACGCTAAACATCTAACACATTTCAACATAATACCTAGGGTTTCAACAATTCAATTAAAATATACACAGACATCACTCCATAAAATTATATAAACACATATACCGTTGCTCCTGCGTTTCGAGTATGGAAGCTAACGCGTGAATACAACTCGCTTTCGGATTTAAGCTGACGCGTAAATCTATAAGCACATATTTTGAGTATAAAAGCTAACTCATTAATAGAACTTGCCGGTTGACTTATTAAAGTGTTTGGTAACATAGTTGTAGAGGTCAAAACAAAGTGCAAAATGACGTAATGATAAAATACAAAACTAGCAATAGTAATCAGCAGCAGTAGTTGTTTGTTTTATACAAGCGTTTTCTAACAAAAAATGAAAAATTATGCGCTAAACGGCTAAACCTATACACGCTTTTTTATAAGCATTTCAAATAATACCTAGGGTTTCAACAATTCACTTAATCAACAAACAATACATTTATAAGTGTTTAGTAGCAACTATAAAGTCTAAGATGACAGTAAAAGCAAAATGCTTCTTTTATTAGTGTTTCAAATAATAGCGTTTAACCGAAAAGCCAAATGCTCGTAGTTTGTTTTATGAAAGGAAAGGGGTGTTTGTTTCGGCTTATAAGTGGGCTTACGAGCTTATTTGATTTCGGCTTATATTTCGTAAGCCTCATTTTTCCGGCTTATTTTGAGACTTGTAAGCTTATATAAGTTTATTACGTTTTATATAAGCTCATAAATCCCAAAATAAGCCGTAAAACTGAGGCTTATGAAATATAAGCGGAAATCAAATACGCTCGTAAGCCTACTTATAAGCCAAAACAAACACCCCCTAAACAATGTAGAACGACGCGAAAGGTAAACACTAAGGCTAACGCTAAACATCTAACACATTTCTACATACCTAGGGTTTCAAATATTCAATCAAAATATACACAAACATTATACAAAATAAAATTATATAAACACATATTTCGAGTATAGAAGCTAACGTGTTAATATACCTAGGCGTTGACTTATTAAAGCGTTTGGTAACATAGTTGTAGAAGTCAAAATAAAGTGTAAAACGACGTAATTATAAAATACAAAACTAGCAATAGCAAGCGTTTGGTAACATAAAGTGTAAAATGACGCGCTAAACCTAAACGCCTAAACACGCTTTTTTATAAGCATTTCTAAATAATACCTAGGGTTTCAACAATTCAAATAAACATTATATAAAAAAATTATAGAAATAAATATATACCGTAGCTCCTGCGTTTCGAGTATGGAAGCGAGCGCGTGAACATCACTCGCTTTCGGATTATCCGGAGTAGCAGTAATCTTATCAATCAAACTCTGCGCCTTCACTATCACAATCTCATCTTCATTATTCGTTTCGTCATCTTCTTCATCCTCCTCATCTTCATCTTCATCCTCCTCTTCGTATTCATCGTCGTCTTCGTCCTCCTCTTCTTCCACCATATCAACCTCCTCCTGCGGTGGTGGTGGTGTAACGGCGGGTGTTTCGTCGGTGATAGGTTCCATGTAAATTAGGTTTAAATAAAATTAATCAGTGGTTGTTAGGTTATGAAGGAATTAGGGAATTGAGTGTGTTTTTATATAAATGAGAGGCGTGTTGGTGAGAGAAAGTGTGTTTGTTTGGTTTTTGTATTTCCCTACGATTTAAGCGACCCGGAGGTGTGACCCGTGACTTGACTAACCCGGGTTCTGGTATTTGGGCTTTTGAGGGCAAAGTTGATTTATTGGGCTAAAATTATACTACCTCACATTTTAAAAAACTAGTTGATACCGCGCATAGCGGCGGCGATAAAAATTGCTAACCCAACTCGCTTCGTAATTCCCTACCCGCTTAGAGAATTCGTTTGTTTGGGTTTCCGTAGCTTTCCCGCAACATCATATTAACATCATTCTCGCTTGTATAAAGACTTACATACTCTCTTACCCATCAAACATTTTCTCCAAAAATATATATCTTTTACGAATCAAGTTTGTATTCAAATTAAAGTTAAAGTTGTTAAAAAATTCAAAATAATTCCACTAAACATGTGAAAAGCTAAAAATTTATAAAAATATATCAAAATGGATGTTGAATTAAAGATCACGAAATTTTAGAAAATACGGTGAAATTAAATCATAAAAAAAATAAATAGATAAAAAGATATGTCAAATTGAAAATAAAAGTGATTTTTTAATTAAGAAGTGACACATGTCACTCTATGATGTGATTTTCTAAAATAAGATGGATGGTCAAGATTGCACCTCCTTATCTTAATTTTTGATGGGACCCACATTGTAAATGCTTTATATAATAGTATAGATATAGATATAGATCAGAGTACTCGCGCGTTGCTGCGGGCGTTAAATTTTCGCTGCGTTGTTGCTGTGAGGCTATTAAATTTTTTTTTCGAGTTCTATTTTTTTCCCAGTCTTATGTTTTATATGTTTGTTTTGTTCTATAGATTTAAATGACTCGCCGCGGGGGGGGTGTGGGTTTTTTTTTTTGGCCCAAATCGATAAAAAGTCGTAAATAGTTAAAAATGAAAGTACGTCCCGTAAATTTTTTTTCTTATTTTTGGCCAAAGAAGGAGAGGGGGATTATAAAGTTTGTTTTTGGGCTGATGAACAGTAATCGAGCCCAGTGGGTCGGGTACTGTTCATTTTACTGTAGCACGAAGTCAAAAACGCAAGATTACCTGCGCGTTGTTGCGGGTGTTAATTTTTCGCGCGTTATTATGAGGGATTAAAAAAAAATCGGGTTTATTTTTTCGGTCTCATGTTTAATAGTTTGTTTTTGTTCTTATATTAAATGATAATCGCGCGTTTTTTTTTTGCCCAGGCCGATAGAAAGTCGTAAATAGTAAAAAATGAGAGTACGTCCCGTAAAAAAAATTCTTATTTTTGGCCAAAGAAGGGGAGAGGGATTATAAAGTTTTTTTTTGGCCGATGATGAATATGAACAGGAACGTGCCCTGTGGGGCTGGTGTACTGTTCGTTTTACTGTTAGCACGCGTTATGGCAGTCCAAAACGGCGACGTATCATCTTTATCAAATGTGTATTACCATATTGCCATCCCTACACACCAGTAATGTGACCTGTATCACAATGGGCCACAAGTTTTAGCCCAACTGCCTTGATACAAATTATGGGTTGGTAGAAAACATGTCTCATGTATAATGTGTTTCGGGTCAGCAATTACGGGTCGAGACAGCAAAATAACAGGTCAATCCGGCAAGTACGGGTCAGTTTCTTAGACCCCGAGAAAGTTTTCGCCTCAGGCCTTTAGCACTAGGACTCCTCAAAGATTCATCTTCCGGTGACGGTAGTACATGGATACAGGTGTCAGTTTCTTCCATTGTTAATGACCTCCGTTATTAGTTCTTAGTGATACTTTTTGACTACGGTGTATTATATTATGATTAAATTTATACTTCCGTGCACCCACACTTGGTAATTACATTTTGGTGTATCTGGCATATTGATCTCTTCTCCTTAATAATGTCCTTTATAAAGCTAACATTGTCAAAAAATTTATTTTTCGTTCGTCATTTTTTTTGATAATAATGGTACCTGTGAATCTGACGCTTTTGGTTTTTTGTAAATTATTTCGCATGGACGTCGGGTGTCCTCCGTTGTGATAGCAGTGGGGGATCTCTACCCATGTCACGAAACCTTCTCATCTCCCTCAAGCGTTTTGTCTAAAAAGTCAAAAACTGCGTGGCACCAACGACTTGACATCCAAAAAGTGAAACGTGTTTACGTTGTGTTCTTTCTAGTAATTCCATTTCGTGTAATAAAATGAAACCTCCCGTACTTTGCCATGCTTTTCAGCTTGACAAGCACATGAGGATTCTGTTTTCAAGTTCAAATACATTCTTTAAGTCTTGTTTTGACATTGTTCACTCGAATTTGTAGACTTCACCCATTCCGAGCCTTTCGGGTTTTAAATGTTATGTCTTATTCTTAGATCACTGTTCTCATTTTATTTGGGTTTATTCGTGGTTTAATATATCAGTTGTATGTTCTTAATTTGTGTTGTTTTGACTTTGTTAACACTCAATTTAAGTGTGAAAGCAGTCTTTTCAGTGTGATCATGGTGGTGAATTTGACAACCACGCGTTACATAGATTATTTGCCTCTAAAGGCATTCAATTTCATTTTTCTTGTCCAAAAAACTCACAACAAAACGGCAAGTCCGAAAGAATGATACGAACTATTAATAATCTAATTCGGACCTTACTATTTCCAAGCTCTACCTTTACTATTTCTTCTGCTCACTTTCTCTCCTTACAATTGAGTGCATCAACCCAAAAGTATGAGGAATGTGAGCTTGAAAAAGTAAGGTTCGAATGAGATTGTTGATAGTGTGTATCATTCTTTCGGAGTTACCATTTTGTTGTGAGGTTTTGGAACAAGAAAATCGAAACTGAATGCCTTTGGAGGCAAATAATGTATGTAAGGCGTGGTTGTCAAATTTCACCACCATGATCACACTGAAATGACTGAATTTCACACTTATTGAGTATTAAAAAAGTTACGAAATAACACAAATTTAGACAAGACATCCGATTTATTTTTTAACGGATAAACCCAAACAAACTGCGAATAATGATCCAAGAATAAAACATAGCATTTAAACCCAAAAGACTCGGAATGGGTGAAGTCCACACTTCCAAGTGAACAATCTCAAAAAAAGAATTAACCAATGTGTTGGAACTAACCAATGGAAGCCGCACGTGAAGCATGCCAAAGAACGAGAGGTTTCTCTTTGTTACACAAAATGAAATTACGAGAAATAAGACAACATAACACTTCACTTCCTGGATGTCCAAGTCGTTGGTGCCACGTATGTTGACTGATAAGAAAAGCATGAGGAAGGGGAGAGGGTTTCCTTACCGGGTAAAGATCCCCCGTGCTATCACATCGGAGAAGCATCATACGAGTCATGAAATCCTTAATAGAAAAACCAAAAAGCGTCAAATTGAACGGTACAATTATTATCACGAACAAACTGACGAACAAAAATTATTTTTTTTACAATATTAGGTGTTATGAGAACATTATTAAGGTGAAGTGGTTTGTAAGGAGTAGGCAAAATGTTATGGCCAGTGTTGGTAACGGTTATAGAAGAACCGTCACTAACCGAGACAGATGGATATCGACACATATTAAAAAACATCATTAAGACTATTAACGATATCATTAAGGTGAGCACTCGCATCTGTATTCATATTCCAAGCACCAGTAGTAGGATCTTAAAGAGCCATGGCATTAAAAGCATGCGACAAAATAGCCTCGTGCCCTGAGATGGCAGCGGAACCGGAGTGACCAACTTGTGTACGATTAAAACTACCAAATGCATTCCGGGCCACTTGGTTATGAGAAGACTTCTGTTTTTGTGGCTGATCTGGTGACATGTGACTGGGCTGATGGAATAAACAGGACATAGGAGGGTTGTCCTCTCAAAATGAGGAGTATGCATGGGCTTCTTGTGTGGTGGGTAGTCTTGGCGGGGCCCGTATAAGCGGATATGGTGTGGTGCTGGGGTATCAATTTGGTGTAGCAGTGTTTTTACCACAGGATGTGCATTAGGATGTTGTCCAGTATTAGTATTTTACATTCCTGGATTTTGACTAACATTATACCTATGTTTTGATAATACTCCTCCGTCCCTAAATGAAGTGTCCAACTTTTGAATTTCGACAGTCAAAATTTTTTTAGAACTTGACCTTAACTATTTCCCCTGTTGTTGTTATTTAATTTCTTGTATGCAAAATATATGAATGGATTGGGTTTTAAATATATTTTCATTGATATAATTTTCATTAAGTATTATATAACACAAACAAAATAATTTAAGGTCAAAGTTGATGGCAAATGATTAATAAAAGTCTACTATGGAAATCTTATTTACGAGACGGTTTGTGGGCAGTAACTCTTATTGACTTTGAATGAGTGACATCATCAGTTGTGATAATAGCTCTTGTTGACTTGGAATGAGTGTCATCATGTTGTTAATATGTTGACTTGTGAGTGTTTATTCGTGAGCAAGAACAAAAGTAAGGGCAATATGTGGCTGTTGGATAATGTGTCGACTGTTTAGGGTTTCTATGTGGCGACTGACTTTCGGTTAGAGAACAAGGAACAAGATTAAATCCTGAAAGAGTATTGATTTGTTAATCAAAGAACAAATCACGTGACTTTATAGTGATTTTTAACCAAAGAACAATTCACTTGGGTTAGAGACAAAATTTTTGAGATCGATAGAAAGAATAAAAAATTGGGTTTAAGGATCGGTTGTTTTGGGAAGTGGAAAACTAGTAAGGGGGGGTTGAATGTTTACCTTTAAATTTTTATTTTTATGTTGTATGTTTGTTTATAAAACTTAGATTCGACTTTTTGTTGAATTCAATACTTGGCACAATTTGAACAATATAAGTGGAGTAAATAGTAGTATAAATAGAGTATGAGAAAAGTGTTGGAAAGATCAAACCACAACGCAAGGTTTTTTATTGTGGTTCGGTTCACGAGCTCCTTTTCGGCCTACTTCACTCCCCAGAGCGCACCAACTCGAGGAGTTTTCTTTCACTATGTTCAACACACTCACTTAGGCGGAGATAGAATGAAAAAAAAAAAAAATAATATAAATACCCGTACCACAACGTTCTTGCTTTATATCATTTTCCGAAACTAAGCTAAATGTCGAGTTCTATCTTAGCTTAGAAAGAAACCAATATATCACTAACACTATTCAACAACTTGTTCGCGACTTCACAACTTTACGACTTCACAACTTCTTCACAACTTCACAACTTCTTTACAACTTCACAACTTCTTCACAACTTCACCTCTCCACACTACTTATATCACAACTATCTATCACTACTAGGAAAGATCACTAAGATCTAACAATGCTTACTACAATCACCAAATCCTAACAACTACACAACTTTACAAGATATACAAATGATTTACAATTTATGATATGGATGTAACAAGGTTGCAATATGCACTTAGGGTGTAATACTTCTTCACTTGATGATGGAAGTATTCTTCTCTTGCACTTGAGGAATTAAGCTTGGATCACTTGGAAACAAAGCTTTATGATTAAATGATCAAAGGATTTTAGTGAGATTTGTGGGCTGTTTTAAAACAGAAAGAATGAGTGCAAAAGGTGAGAAAATAGTTGGGGGAAATCCAGTATTTATAGGACAAACTGGAGGAGCGTCAGTCTATGGGCGGTCCCCTTAAATAGGGGGGCGGTCCCCTTAAAATTAAGGGGGCCGCCCGTGTATTTAAGGGGGCCGCCCTAGGCTAGAGGCTCCCTAGTTTGTCTTTTGTGTAGGGGAATTTTCTGGAACTTTTCTAGCCGTTTTAGTCACGGAAAATTTATAAATTTAAACTGTTTATTATGTGAATAAAACATTTCTTTTAATTGTAGAAAATGTTTTGTAATGTTTATAAAAATGTCTACAACATTTTATAAAATTATAAGGATGAATAAAAATTTCCTTTGATCATAAAATGCATTAAGCATTTGTTTATTCATACCTTTAAGTGATATTATTTTTGAAATGAATATTTACTACTAATTACTTGTTTATGTTTAATTTTATATTGAATGTCTTTATATTTTGTGATTATCAAAATGTAAGGATGTGAAAAATATTAATAATGTTTTTAGGCATTATTTCTATCAACAATCTCCCCCTTTTTGATGATTACAAAATTTAAACTCATTAAATGTAAAATTATTTTAAGCAAGTATTTAGTGAGTTTTATGTTATTTCTCCCTCTTTTTGTAGAATTCAAAAGTTTATCGTCGTTATTTGCTAGTAAAACGACGGAATCAAATCCCCTTGTTGTGTGCTCCCTCTCATCTTGAAGGCACCAGGATTCGAGGCTATGTTTTCTTGGTTTCAAAATCGATGTTCTTTTTTAGAACAACGCTAATATTTCTAACCATGTTGCAGGAAGAATAAAATATGGCCATACAACCAACAAATGATCATTCATTAAAAATAAAATAGTGTGTGAAACACACTCATGCATACATAAGGAAATAACATGTACATAATTGAGATTTTAAAACTAAAAAAGTCCTTATAAACTAGTAAAGCTCCATTAGGACTTGCTTGCAAAATGGTAGATGATCATCTATTGGAGACTAAACATAGGAGGTTTGTTTAGTTTTGGGGGCGATGATGGGAGGTGGTTGGGATGTTGATTGGTGGTTTGTGAGAGCATATGTTCATATATATGAAAACTATATTGAAGTGTCATTCCTTACCCAAAAATGGAAGGGTTCGGTTGGGATCAACAAAGCATGAGTCACATTGTTTCAAGTAAATTCCAAGAATAAGATGCCCGATGATAGGTGGTGAAGGTGATGGTGTATCAAATAGGACATCAAAGTGGGGTAATTGGGGAAAAGGATAAGGGTGAGGTGTGATGTCACATAGATGCTTGTTTCTTGAGTTTGGGCGGGTGGTGGAGAAACTCTTGGAGGAGGAGATGTTGGTGAGTTCAGGTACCATTGGTAAAAGTGATTGATTGATGAGGTTGTGGTTTTGGGTATGTAAATCAATTGAAGATGAAGAAGTGTCTTTGGTTTCTTCGAAGGTGTTATTGGAGGGTTAGCTCCCTGCGCCGCCACTAGGTGATGAAATTGTAGAAACATATTGGATGGATGGTTTTTGTGTCATCTTGGGTTAAATCCACAAACAATTGTTTTGGTGGAATGATGTTGATTTTTGGTCTCTTAGAGACTTTGGAAATAGAGGCTCTAGTGGATGCCATGGAGGTTTATGGTGGTTGATGATGAATGAGGGAGATGGTGAATTGGTGATATGCATTTGGTGGGAATTTATTGGAAGAGATTTGTTTGAAAATGGAATGAATTTGAATTTGTGAAATACTTTGAGGGTTTTTTGGGAATTAATCCAGAAGTGACTAAAATGAAGGATGATGATGGTGTCCTTTTTGATAAAAGGATTTCTATGGAGGAGGCCAATCTGATGATAAGAGAGATCTAGGATGATGAAATCAAAAAAGCATTATTTGGTATTGATGACAATAAAGCTCCAGGGCCTGATGGGTACACTTCTAAATTCTTTAAAAGGTCATGGGATATTGTGAAAAGTGACTTTTGTGCAACAATTAAGGAATTTTTTTCCCTTGGAAAACTTTTAGGGGAAGTTAAGGCAACTTTGATAAGCCTTGTACCTAAGACTTTAACTCCTCTAAAGGTTTCTGATTCCAGGCCTATTGCATGTTGTAATGTTATTTACAAATGCATAAGCAAAATCCTCACTAATAGAATCCAATCAGTCCTTAATCAGATTGTAGATGAAAACCAGAGTGCTTTTGTCCCATAGGAGAGCCATTACATACAACATCCTGCTTACTCAAGAGCTGTTAAAAGGATATAACTGTATTAATGGTCCTAAAAGATGTTCTTTTAAGATAGACATCCAAAAGGCCTATAATACAGTTAGTTGGAGCTTCATTGAAAATATTCTGGGTAATTTTGGGTTCCCTACTCGGATGATTAAATGGATAATGACTTGTATTTCCACTCCCAAATTTACTATCTGTGTCAATGGTGAAAGATATGGATATTTTAAGGGTGGTAGAGGGCTGAGACAAGGGGATCCAATATCCCTTTATATTTTCACTATGGTTATGGAAATTCTTAATCTGATTGTGAAGAATAAGATAAGGAAGGACAATACTTTCAAGTATCATTTTGGATGTACACAATTGAAGATGACTCATTTGTGCTTTGCAAATGATTTGATTATGTTGAGTCATGGTGATAAGCTTTCTGTGACAGTTCTGAGAAATGCCTTGAATAAAGTCAGTGTTGTCTCTGGTCTTTATCTAAATCTTAATAAATGCACTATGTTTTGTGGTAGTCTGGATGATGATACAAGGAGTGAAATCAATAGTATCTTTCCTTTCAAAGAAGGTAAGCTTCCAGTGAGATATCTTAGAGTTCCTTTGGTCACTAAAAAGATTGGGGTTGCAGACTGTAAACAACTTGTGGATAAAGTAAGCTAAAAACTGAGTGATTGGAAGAACAAGTCATTATCTTATGCAGGAAGAGCTCAATTAATTGCTTCAATTCTTGGATCAATAAAAGTGTACCGAGGTCTGTTTTCCTTCTCCCTAAAACTGTTATCAATGATATTGAGAAACTTTTCAAAAGATTTCTTTGGAATAGTAGGGATAGTTGTAAGGGCAAGGCAAAAGTAGCTTGGAAGGAAGTCTGTCAAGGGGGTTTAGGTTTCAAATCTTTGGAGCTTTGGAATAAATCTCTCCTAGTTAAACATCTATGGAATGTAGCTTCTAGAAAAGAATCCTTGTGGGTAAAATGGATAAATGTTGTAAAATTGAAGAAGAAGAGTGTTTGGGATATTATTGCAGACAGCAAAGATAGTTGGGGATGGAAATGTCTGCTCAATTTCATAAGTTGGATTGGTGATCATATGAGATACAGGATTGGAGATGGTAATAGTATCAATATTTGGCATGATAAGTGGCATGAAGGCTTATCACTGTCAAGTTTATTCAGCAAGAAGGAGATTTTCTATGCTAGTTTCAAAGACTATGATAAAATTAAGGATGTTGTAGGTGAGAATGGTTGGAAATGGCCACAAAGCTTATAATCAAATACCCTTGGTTAGCAAGCTTACAAGTTCCATCATTCAGCAATAGTCCTGATAAAGCTATATGGATTGATAATAATGGTTAGTAAAAGAAAATTCCTCTACTTAACATTGTTGGAATGATGTAAGAGGGACAGTGGTAAGGTTATGCTGGTTTAACCTTGTCTGTCACCTAACGTATCCCAAACATACTTTTTTTTTTAATACTTTGGCTAGCAGCAATAGAGGAAGTTGAAACACCCAAACAAGAATGGAAAAGTGGTATCCAACAAGGACATTTAGATGTTGTGTTTGTGTAAATTAGAAAAAGATACCAAACTCTCATGACATTCTATTCTTCATATGTAAGTTTGCTCACAAGTTTTGGAAGAAGGTGTGCGTAATTGCTAAACTGAAGTTAGAAGAAGATACATGGGAGAACATTCTGATTGAAATGAGCAAGAGTTCTGATAAAGGAAGTATATGAGGAGTTATAATAAAGAAGGCTATGCTTGTGCTGCTAGTCTACTTATTGGCAAGAGAGGAACATAAGGTTGTTCAATAATTGCAGCAGGGATGTAAATGAGCTTTTTAGTCTAATGTGTGATGATCTAAGAGCTAAATGGTATCTATTACAGTCAAGAATAGTGTGAATGTATGTCAAGCTGAGGTAATATGGAACATCAAGTTTGCTAGAAGAGAGTAAAGTGCCAAGAAGCTCTTTGCTGGTTAAGTAGTGTTTGGAAAGGCTTAATTCTATGTTTAAGGATGGTATAAATGGATTCACTTCTGTTAATCTTCAAATAACAGATTAGTTGCAGGACATTACAAATGATGGATCTTAATAATTTAGAGTCTGTAGGATCCCGATAACACTTCACTTCACATATAACATACACGAATCAAACTAGAAATGAGAAAGAAAGTGAGTTGTTTAGAGAGAGAAAGAGGAGAGAGAAATGAGAGAGAAAAGAGAAATGGAATATTTAGAAAATGAAACAACTAGCTTTTTCTAAATAAGAAAAAGCTTATATACCCCGTCACAACAAGGTAAAGGCGGGCTTATTTAATCTAGGACCCGGGCTGGGTTTTTGCTTGGGATAAAACCCAAACTTATACAATATTAGATTAATATCGAGCCTCCGATTCCGTTATTATACTATTACAACATTAATACTAATTAAAGACGAAGCTCCAGCGTTAGTGTGGTAGATGGGATCGAACTCCTGTGTTCTTCGAACTCAATAAATTGAGGCTATCAATTCTCCCCTAAGTGGGTCTTGAACTCTGGGAACGAGCTTCCCTTTATTGACTCAATAAAATGAGGGCTAACAATCTCCCCGAAGTGAGTTCATTGATGACACTCCTTCTTGAGATCAGTGAGATTGCTTTGTAGGTTTAGCTCGAATGTTTCTTTGGTCTTTGTCTTCGTTATTTGTTCGTGAGGCTTGTGCCTTCATGCTTTGCGATCTTGTCTCTTTGAGCCTTTGTCATTGTCTTTGTCGGTCTTTGCCATCTTGACCGATCTTATGACTTTTGTACAACATGGCTTATTACTTTTCTATTATCTTGAAAGCTTCAAACTCAGAGTTAGGGAAGTCTTTGTCGTTCTAAATCTTGGCTTTCTAGATAGTATGTCTTCGTAGATTGAGCATTTGAATGGGATTGAGGTTGCCGTTACCACCGTTTGACCTGCAGGTTTACGTTAGTGATAAACGAGAAAATTGATTTGAAAATCAATCGACGTGTCATTCGTTAAAGAGTTTTTGTAACACATCGAGAGTGTCATGTTTTTATCAAAATTCATCAACCGTCAATTCATTTACTGGACCAAATCGATATCCAGTTGTCACAAGATTGATTCATATAGAATCTCGCAAGTCACCTACCAAGAGCTTGTTTGATGCTGGCTCAAGCAGGATTTCCATCTTCATTGTGAATACATTAGTATCACTCGGATGTTCTGGCAAATATCACAATGATATTGTTATGACTCTTGATAACGCTTGGGAACCTGAGGATGTTCAACAAGTGTTTGAAATGGAATGTGTCCTAACGAGATTTTGATTGATCTCTTGGCTCTAGACTCGATTAGTGCATTTTGGTTTTAGTACTCGGAGGCTGGAGCATATTGCCACCTATTCAATATCAACAATCTCGGAATGAGATGTCAATAGATAACGTGTGTATCTCCGTGACAATGAGGACTAGTTTCTGTGTGAGAGAAACACCGAATGCTGAGAAAGGGTTGTGCAATGCATCAATGGTCCTTGATGGTCGTTTTCATTGTCAGCATCAACTTGTGTGATTTCGACAGCATATGTATTGACCCGGTTTCTGCCTAAGTTGTGTGGAGGGCTTCTTTTCTTTTGTCCATTTTATCTATACATTTCTTTTTAAATTCTTCATATACACCTTCAATGCTTTTCCAGATGCAGTACTAACTCCTTGTTGTGATTGTTCTAGTGTTAGTCAATCTTAGTCGCATTTATTGCTCCATATCATTCATCTCTAATCTACGAAGGACTCTGTATTTCTACTTTGGATTATTCCGCTTGGGTAGATCCTCCGGTTCTGGTTTGGTTCATAGGAGTGATTCTTAACCTAACCACCTTATTTATGACTTACAGAATCGTCGTGATAATTAAGATGTTGTTGGGTATAGATCGAACCATAAAACTTTTCTTTCTGTGCAGCACATTGAAGTCAATTAGATCATTTTTAAATACATTTTCTCCTTATTTTAAATAATAAACGACTTAGTTTGAAATACCTTGTGATTAAATATGTCCTGAAATATCTGTTTTGGAGGAAAATATGGGTCTAAGCATGATTATGATTAATGTTTTGAATACATAAGAAAATGGTAGTGGATGCTGTTATTCAAGACTATGTTTAAACTTTGTTTTTCAAAAAACTCCCCCTCAAATTGGGATCCAATGAGAAATTGTTGTCTTTTAAAAACATTGTGTGGATGGAGTGTTGATATACAATTTTTGAAAGATTATGATTTGTCATCGTAGAAATTCTTGAAAAATTGTGTTAATTTTTGAGAAAATACCAGATGTTAGAGGACTTCTCTTCTAACGGAAAGGGTAAGCGCACTGAACAACACTATCCTTTGTATTGAGCTAATAAAACATTGATGTCTTGTGTAAGAACAGCTCAAGGACCGAGAAACGTTAATTCTCTCGTTGTGTGAGGATAAAGTTTTAAACCTTCCTTATTTGGAATTCCGGGTTTATGTACTGATATTTGCACCTAAAGGCCATTTAGAAAATTAGAAATGACATGTGTTGAAACTATTGGAAAACTCTCGCTGAACTCATTTGACACACCGTGTCAATGCTCTAATCGACATTTCCTTTAAGCACGTAAATTGTTATCGATTCGAGAGACATGTCGAGAAGATCGCTTTTTTGAAGTTTTTTTGTTTATTTCTGATTTTGTTATTATCTTTTTGATGTTTTATATTTTTGTATTTTGGCTTTTCTCAAAAATATGTACATGGTGATGTTGGATGATGATATCAAGCGAGTCTCATTTGTGTCAGAACCTCCAATTCGCTGGAGTCACTATACATTCTCATTACCATCTTCTGACATAGATACTTAATCTCGATCTCAGAGGGGCTTTCGTAAGACATGTAGCTTAGAGATGTGGTTATGTTCTGTTCTGGCACAATACAGTATTATCAGAGTATATTCCATATTTCAAGCCTGTGCGCTCCTTTAGTGGTAATTGATAACGAGTATGGATGTGCTTTGTCAGTGCATTGATATGTTTTTTTGTTCTCGGGGTTTCATGATAGATTGCTGTTATGGCTGATGTGAGCAATACATACGTATTTTGTTGTAGTTGAGAGCGCCATAAATCTTGAAGTTGTGTCCTCACATCACCATTATTGAGACTACTTGCTAGATAAGCCACATACTCTGCCTCTGCTGAAGGACATATGCAGTGTAGTTTTGTTTCTTTGACATCCAGCTTACAAGTTTAATTCACCAAGGATATGTTATCCCTCTCAGAAGTGCTTTTTCCGAGTATCAGTCATACCGGCTTATGATACAGCGTCTGAAAATTGTTAGTTCAAAGCCAGAATCCTTAATTGGATACCAGAGTCCCATGTTTAATAGTACCCCTTTTAGGTTTATAATAGATTCTTTTACCTCCTTGAGGTTGCTTTTGTGTTGGAGTGCTTGAATAACGTGCACAATAGCATCACTGCTTGCACTAAGTTCTGGTTCTCTCCTATGATGTCAAGTGACATGATGTGGACCCCGATTTTACTACGATATCCGATTGGTCTACGGGTTCTCTGTTGGGATAAAAGACCAGTCAATAGGTTCACAAAGTACGCTAAATGAATGGATCCAAAGTCTGCTAAAAATAGAAAGTCAAAGCACTGCCAGTCAAAGATCGAGTACTGCCGTGGATATGGAAATGTAGTTTTAAACGGTTGTTTTAGCATTTATCTTGTTAAACAGTTATTAGTGATAGTATCGATTAGAGTTTATGTTATACAATGGACTGTTACATCTCACTATAGTTATCCTTATGTTTTATAAAAGGATCTCTAGGGAGTATATTGGATATAGACAACAGAGGAAAAACACGAAGTTAAGAATTATTAGTATTGTATTAGGGATCTGCAAGTTAGGCAGATTCAAAAGGTTTATAAAAGAAATCGTTTGAGAAACTATTGTGTGTTCTTCTTAAGTACTGCCAACTAGATTCCGCATAGTTGACAGTATATCAGTGTTTCATTAAGGAAATATCGATCCTACAAGTCGGGGGTATCAGAGATTGTTGAAGAGACTTGATCTAGAAGAAAACTTTTTATTCAATCGAAATCTTTTAACTCATCAAAAAAGATGTCTGAAACAGAACCTTTATTGTTTCCCTCCCACCTCGTCCGTTATGCCACGTAGAATCCCTATAATCAAGAATAGGTGAATATGACCTATGGTCATGAGATGCGACAGTACTTGCTGATCATCTGATCAGCATACTATGGGCCATAATCAACAATGGAAACCAAACCACAAGTGATCCTGCATCTCCCTCGTGTCTGCTCCAAGACTTCACTTGCTGACAAAACGCAAAGAAGAAACAATGGAGAAAGCCTCTAATATATGTTTCTTTGCCATACCTGAAGACATCTTCTCAGTTGTCATGATGCTGTAGATGCAAGATCTTCTATGGAAAGCCATAAAAAAGCAAGATTTGGAGGAAACGAAGCCATCATAAGAAGATGCCAAAAGAATCTGTTGAAACAACAGATTTGAGACATATTCAATTGGATTAGGGAAAGAACTAGATTCAGCTACCGAAAGAGGTTTCAGCTATCACTTAGCATGCTTGAATTACATGATGCTACAGTGTCCATGAAGATTGCATAACTTGAAGGTTTCTAAGAAGAAGCCTACCATCTTTGTGGCATGTAGTGGGTTATCCATGTATTAGGGGAACAACCTGGATTAGGACGATAGTTAGACTTTGGATGATTCTCCGACAACAAGCTTAAAGGTGTATGAGCATGAATTGAAGGGGTGTCTCAAAATTAAGATCTCAAACATTGCTTTGTTCTGTCCACCAGATGTCAAGTGGCAAGTACTTGAAACAAAGTACTGCTGAACCAACCAATATCCCAAAAGCATATACACAAGCTGCCTCAAGCAAGGTTCCCACTGCTTCTAACTATGCTTCTCACTCAGATGAAATCATATGTTCCTTCTTTTCTCAACAAGCATCCATGCCTACAACTCATGATGATGAAGACTTGCTGCAAATTGATGAAGATGCTATGGAAGAAATTGACATTAGGTGGCAGGTGGCTATGATAACTGCAAGGATAAGGAAGTTTATGAGGAAGGACAGGGAGACTATTGATCTCAAAACAAAGAATGGGATAGACTTTTGCATTCAAAGAGTTGAATGTTTTAATTGTCGCTCAAAAGTTGGGTCATTGCTTAGGTTTTGTTTCGGTTTGCTAAGTATCAGGAAAACGAGAGCAATTATGTCGTCAGGAAAAGAGACTGTTTGGCTATTGAAGATTAACTCAGAAGCCTTGGTGGCAACAGTACAACAATGAAGCTATTTGATGGACCATACGGGGAAATGTGATGCTGAATCAGTAAACATATGCTATGATGGCACTGAACTGGAGTTGAACAAGATGATTGGAGCATGGAGTTTGATGCAGATTATGTGCTAGTTTTGGACGCAAGATGGACTATGGTGTGATTTTTGACTTGGAGCAACCAAAGCTGATGAACTGCACCAGTATCTCTAGCTTTATGGCTGCAAACTCAGAGGTACCTTCTGTTCCAAATGTAGTAAATCCTTCTAAAAGTTGTCTTGAAAGTTATCAAATGAAAGAGATTAATTTTCAAAGAGTAGGCTGAAATTCTAGGATATCAAATGAGCTTTTAGAGTCATTAGAGGTCATGCTTAAAACACATGAAAAGAAGAATATGCATGGGGTGATAACGTATTGGAAAAATGGAATTATGATTTAAGATAAGAGATTTGAAACTTAGAAAGAAAAACATAAGGAATTTAGATCATGCCTTAAAAGAAGAGATGATTTCAAAGTAAAACTTGGAATGGTATCAAATGCTTCAGTAGTAATTCAAAACGAAGTCCTTAAACAAACATAGATATGTGTCTGATAAGTCATGTTATTGGATTTGGGATTGAGTCTAGTAATTGTTGGAAGTGACATTCATTGGGGATGAAACATTGACTTGATTCAACATAGAAACTTCAAAAGAGAAAAGGTCTACAAAGCCACGTACTCCACCCTAAGGTTTACAAGTATTCCACCTAGGGCAAATGTTCCTTTACAGGGTAGATGATCTAGCCATTAGGAATAAAGTTGTTAATCAAGAGAAAACAAATCACTAGTCTCAATCAGCTATTGATAGAAATAATAGTCATCATTGAAGATGGGGTTGATAGTGAGATGATTGTAAGAGACTGAATGTTACAGGAGTCAAAAGGAAACTGTTTTTTAACACAGTAGCAATAGTGTAATGATTTCCTTTTGAACACAGGTCACCAATAGTTCAAAACGCAGTGTTGGTCAACAAATCTAAGACAAAGGGATTGGGAACAAAGGGGGCTAATTATTGTTTTTGTATGTTACAGTCCTATCATCGTATTTAAGGCTGAAATCGACATGAAGAACCTTCAACATACCCAAACTTCATAATCTAAGGGAACACAGGGTTCAAAGGAAAACTAGGACCAGTTTGGAACAACATCCAAAAAGTGAACCATAGTATTTCGCAGAAACTTCTAGGAACCCTCACCAAAGGAGACCTTTATTCCATCAGCTGAGTACTTACAAGGGGATGGGTTGTAAGTACGGCTAGACCAAAAGTATACACAAAAAGTACCTTCAAAAGTACTGAAATATAATTATCAAGGTACTGCTGATCTGAGAGTTAACACAGGCTCAGTATTTCACGAAGTACTGATGGAAGTTATTATCCTAAGGTTGGATAATGAGGTCTAGAATCTCAAGTTACTCACCATCATCGAGGTCTTCTACCACAAGGGCTCCTCATAGACCACAAAGACCCAAGAAAATTGTTAAATCAATCTGGATAAAGAAAGGAAGTACTGTCGGATCCCAAGCAGTACTTCCACAATCTGTCAAAAGAGATGCAATGATAAGTCCAAAACAAAAACATGGAGACCAAATGGGATAATTTCTTGATTTGTGAATGGGGTAATGGTTCTCTACACACTCACTATTTGGTATGTAAACTCCATTTAGGGTATCCAGTCAGTTATGACTTGGGTCCCTTTAAGAGTCTAATGCTTTGATAATTGTTTGTTACAGGGCAATCCGGAAGAGGATCTAAAGACTATGATATCATTGACAGTGGTATTGCTTGGAAGTATGACGGAGACAAGGCCAACGTTTTTGCTTTTGTATTTTGGGTCCTCGTCTGTTTTCTGTCGATTTTAAAGAGTTTCAAAGTGTGTTATGTGGCCTTTGGAAACGACTCTAAGAAGGTTGGGAAGTATCTCAGGAAAAGGAGAACCTTTAAGACATCATGCTTTAGACTTTGGAAGATAGCTATGTGAACGAGCTCAAGTTTATCTTTTATCTGTTTCTAAATCTGTGATAAGAAAAACAACAATGTTTCTTAATTCACAGATAAAGAATGTCTTATCCTTTCTCCACAGTTCAAGTTTGTTGATGAAGATCTGGTAATTCTTAGAGCTCCTAGAAAGAATGATGTCTACAGCCTGGATCTTAAGAACATTATTCCTTCTGGTGGAATCACTTGTTTGGTTGCAAAGGCAACAGAGTGAAGCGCTGTCCTATGGCACTGAAGTCTGGGGCATGTCACTTCAATTAAATATAATACAAGTTTGGTTAAAGGCAATCTGGTTAGGGGTTTACTCAAAGAATTCAAGCTTGATCACTTTGTGTTGGCATGTAAAAGGGTAACAGCACAGGGGCATCTGGCATGAAGATGTGAGGAGAAAGAACTTGTCAAGAGAACCTTTTGATTGCTACATATGGATTTGTTTGGACCTGTTTCGGTGGTAGTGTTAATTAGGAAGAAGTATGCTTGGTGGTCAATGATGATTGTTCTTTTTTTTTTTTTACAGCAAATTCGTTGGGTGTTTTTCTTGCGGGCCTACAAGGATGGAAACATATGATAGCTTCTTGATTTGATTGTAGGGTTTGGAAAACAGGCTAAGACTTAAAGTGAAGACCATAAGGTGTGGATCATGGAATCAGAGTTCAAGAATAACTTATGAATTGAATTTTGTGCAGAAAGGAAATCAAGAGAGAATATAGCATTGCCAGGCTCCACAGCAAAATGCTGTTGCACAGAAAGAAAAAAAAAGAATAAGGACTCTTCATTGAAAGCTGACTAGAACTATGTTAGCAGGACTCTTTTTACGCCTATTCAATATTTTGGGCTGAAAGCTGGCAATACTGCTTGTTATGTGCTTAATAGAGTCGTTGGTGACTAAAACCTCAAATGAAGACTCCTATGAAATTTTGATGGGATGGATCTCCCCAACATCAGTTTCATGAGACCTTTTGGATGTCCTGCTGGACTATACTTATACTCTAGAGCATTTGGTAAGTTGATGGCAAGTCAGTAAGAAGGATATCTGTTGGGATACTCTACACTAGCAAAGGGGGTTTAGTAGTTCTAGTCTTAACAGGGTACAGGAAAGGTTCAAGAATTGTCTTCTGTAAACTTTCTTGAAATCAGGAGATTCAAAAGGAAAAGGTCCATGATGGTTGTTTGATCTTGACTTTTAACTCATCCATGAACTAAATTCCCTTGATTCGTCAAGGAGAAAGAAAAACTATGCTGATTCGAAAGAACAAGGAATAAATTGTGATGAATGATGTTGACGATTTAGATGTTCAACAGTTCATTGTTCATGGTCCAAGCATTCATGCAGCTCAGCCTAAGCATTCAGAGGAACGTCCTGCTGACAAAGAAGTTCCATTGTCCTCTGACGAACAAGCTCTACATGATGAGCTTGTGAGTTTGATGCATCAAGAATCTCTTGCTAAACTCCATAATGATGCTCAAAGGACTGCTTTTGAAAAGGAAAAGAAGAGAACAGCTCTTGAAAAGGGAAAAGAGTGTGTTGACAGTACTTTCACTCTAAGTACTGCTAACACACCTCCTCAGAGTACTGGCAATACACCTACAGATTCTGATGATGATATTCCGAAAGATGGTGTTTTCTCTACAAACTCTTTTGATGCTGAAAATTCAGACACTGAGGAAGGTGGAGCGACTGACTACAACAACATGGATACTACCATTGATGTCACCTCTACTCCTACACTTAGAATTCATAAGATTCATCCTCAAAGTCAGATTATTGGCAAAAGTACTGCCGGGGTTCAAACAAGAAGAAAGCTTAAAGACAGTACTTCTAACCAACATCAAGCATTGCTGTCCTTTATATACAAACAAAACAGAACTAACCACAAAGATCAGCAGACCTGCCTGTTTGCTTGTTTCTTATCTCAAGAGGAACCCAAGAAAGTCTCTCAAGCTTTAGCAGATGAAAGTTGGGTTGAAGCGATGCAAGAAGAACTGCTTCAATTCAAGCTACAAGAGGTATGGGTGTTATGTGACTTACCAGATGGCAAGAGAGTGATTGGAACTAAATGGGTTTTTAGAAACAAGAGAGATGAACGGGGTACTATTATCAAGAACAAAGCACGACTAGTTGCACAAGGGTACAGACAAGAGGAAGGTGTGGATTATGATGAAGTGTTTGCACCAGTTGCTAGAATTGAAGCAATCAGACTCTTTTTGGCATTTGCATCTTTCATGGGCTTCACTGTCTATCAGATGGATGTCAAAAGTGCATTCTTATATGGCAACATCACAGAAGAAGTGTATGTTAAACAACCTCCAGGTTTTGAAGATCCTTCGCATCCAAACAAGGTCTACAGAGTTGTCAAGGCACTTTATGGCCTGCATCAAGCCCCAAGAGCATGGTATGAAAGACTTTCCACTTTTCTTTTGAAACATGGCTATAGGAGAGGGGCTATTGATAAAACTCTGTTTATTAAGAAGGATAGAAGAGATATCATGTTGGTACAGGTATATGTAGATGATATTATCTTTGGATCTACCAAGTCTTCTATGGTGAAGGATTTTGAAGATCTTATGCAAAAGGAATTCAAGATGAGTTCCATGGGTGAACTCACTTTCTTTTTGGGGCTTCAAGTCAAGCAAACTTCTGCTGGTATTTTTCTAAGTCAAGACAAATATGTGAAAGACATTCTCAACAAATTTGACTTTAGAACCATTAAGCCAGCATCCACCCCAGAGCTCATAAAATCTGTAGAGAAAGATGAAGAGGGTAAAGAGTTGATGTAAATTTGTATGGTCTTGATTGGATGTCTCATGTATTTAACTGCTTCCAGTACCAGACATAATGTTTGCTGTTTGTCTGTGTGCTCGGTTTCAAGTCACTCTAAAGATCTTCATATGCATTGCTGTCAAAGGATTTTTAGTACCTCAACAACAACCAAAATTGGGTTTATGGTATTTAGGATTCTCATTTTCATTTAGATGCCTTTTCAGTAGTGAATTATGCTGGGGACAATCCATGATAGACGATCACTTCAGGAGGATGTCAATATCTTAGAAGAGACTGGTCTCTTGGCAAAGCCAAGAAACTAAACAATTGTGGCTATCTCCTCCTACAGTGGCAGAATTGTAGCAGCTGCCAAAGTTGTTGTGCTAGTGCTTTTGGAGGCAAAATAACTGCTAGTACTATTATGGATTTACTTAATGCAACACTGAAAGCCATATAGACAATGAGAGTACATATAGCATTGTGAATGAATTCTGTTCTTCAATCAAAAAAACTAAGTCATCTTCAGATTCGACATCATTCATAAGAGTTTGTTTTGAACAAAGCGTCTCATTAATGTGGTCAAGGTACATACTGATGACATTGTAGCAGATTTTCTCACAAAGGCTTTCGACTTGAACGCTTTAACATTTTTGGTGGGTAACTATGGCTATGATGAACCATAGCCTATGTTGTGGGGAGGGACTACATGTAAAGTTACTGGTATACAAGTAAAGTTATGTTTTGGTTATGAGAATCTTTGGCAGCATTATGGTATTCTTAAAGGGGAGGATATTGAAATGATTGTTCAAGGTTTTGATGTTTTGAAGTAGATAGATATTTTGCTAAAGTTAAGGTTGTGATTGACAAATTTGAGTTGTAAAGCTTTTTAGGTTGAAAGTATGCTTTAGACAACAGTACTGCTGTCTTAAGAAGTATGTTAGACAACTATGTTAATGTTCTAACGTTCGGTCAACGGTCAAACGCGCGTTTTTGAGATAAAGACGTATTTACAACGGTAACTTTCTTTGTTACCCATCGCAACCTATAAATGCTCAACTGAATTGCATTTTTCTCTCACTTCATTTCTTTTTATTCACAAATTTTTGTAATTCCACCATCAGACGCACCTCATATTCATATCAAATTGTGCCAATATTCGCACCTGTCAACATAGCATAATATCGATTGCTTAGTGTGGAGAACTGGCACAATGTGATTTTTTATCAAATCATTGATTATCTCACTGGATGTTCAATTAACTACTCTTTGTTAGTTGATCCTGATCTCATTGGTCCGTGGCTTCAACAATTTTGGGCTACAGCTTCACTAAGAGTAATCAATGAGGTGCCTCACATTCGTGCAATGGTAGCTGGAAAAGATTATTTTGATTTCAGAGAAACCGTTAGGGTGGAATCTAATATTGACGATGCTGATGGTGTTGATTGTTTTCCAAAACAAGTTATTTGGGACTCGCTCAGAGACATAGGCTACGAGGGTAATTTGGCACAGCTTACTTTTTCTAAACCTCTGTTTAGCCCTCAGTGGAATTATTTAGTTCATGGTTTACTCACTGTTAAGTCATAAGAGTACTCATGGGAACAATTTGGACTAACATTTAGCTCTGCCCTGGTAGGATTAGCAACCAACCAAAAGTTCAACTTCTCTTTGATGATAATGAATGGAATGCTAGGACATATTTCAAATGGTAAACCTTTTCTCATGTATCCTAGATTCATTCAACTGTTTTTGAACAAGCAATTAGAGGGAGTAACCAGACCTCAGCACTTTATACCATCAGTTACTCTTCCCTTTAAGGTTTTTACTTTTATGAGAAAGCATAGTCCTAAGTTTTCATGTCGGATTACACCTTTGACTCCACCTATGTTAGAGGTCGTAACAGCTTTAGCAGCAGAGGAAGCCCATAGTACTAGTTCTCATTCTAGGGCTGCAAGTTCTCTTAGGGATGCTCAAAGTACCCCTGATCAAAGTGCTGCTCAAGCTAGTATTTCACAAGGTACTGCTGAAGTACAAGGTACTGCTGAAGTACAAGGTACTGCTGACTTCCAAGGTACGGCTGAGACTCAAGGTGCTGATATTCCAAAATATCCCAATGATTATACTCCCACAGATGCGTCTCAAACATCTGGAGGAGATGAGGGACTTTTGGATCTTTATGCGTTAAACAGGGAAGTTAGGAGACTCAAGAAGCAGACTCTTTCTCAAGCCAAACAGATTCGCAAGCTTAAGGCCAAACTCAAGAAACTGTCAAAAAGGGTCGAGCCAGTGGTCAAACATCATGCTTTTTGGGTAGAAAGTCAGAAACTTAAGAAGCAAAAGAGGCGAAGAAAGAAGCAAAGGAAGAAGGTGTCTTCAGTCAAACTGGGGAGGAATAATGATGAAGGTAATTTGTCTGAAGAGCATCATGATCAAAAGATGATGAAGGTTTGATCTTACTGTTACTCCTGACTTTGAAAAAAAACAGTGTGAAAGAAGTATTTAGAAAGAAAGAGTGATGAAACAGAATAGGTCAATATTTAAGAAGAAAAGGATGCTTCTAATGTAAAAAGTGGGGATACTGAAGAGTTGAATTTGGAAGAGTTTCAAAGTACTGCTAGACAAAGTGCTGTTACTCCAAGGACTTTAAATTTTGAAGATGAAGCACGGGACTTCATGTCCAATTCATCAAACTCAAGGAAGAAGTGGCATAAAGACAGTTCAAAAGTGATGAAATTTTGCTGATATCATTCTTCATATAGACAAGAGGCTTAAGCATTCCTAGGTCCTACCATGCAATATCAACCTCAACTGTCCGACTCAATGTAATGATCCAAAAGAAAAAGGCGAAGGGATATTGGTTGAAGATACCAAAAGAAAAAGTTATCTTCAACTAAAAAACCAGAGTTTGGAGACTATAAATGATGAGGGAGTGGCTAAAAAGATTCAAGCAGATGGATGAGAAGAGGAGAGAAAAAGGTTGGAAGATGTGAAAGAACAAAGACTATTACTGAAGAATCCTACATCTTTGTACATACGAAAAAGGTATCAAATGATGAGTTTATTATAAGGGTCAAGGATACAAGAAACTTGAAAATTTAAAGTATCACAAATGAAGGAATTGTTTGACAATGTTCAAGATCCATCAAAGATTCATCAAGGAGTTTATTCCAATGGACTCATGAAAAGAAAAGCAGATGTTACAAGAGAGAGATGCAAGAGATCTTAAGGAAGTGAAAAGGTACAGTCACAGATAGAACAGCCATCAAGAAGCTGAAATTGAGAGGACTTGACGATTGATGAAGCTCAGAAAAATATCTTAGGGATTGTAGACTTTGAGAGAGTGCAACAAGATAGAGAGGCATAAACGGCAATCTCGATGATTACAGAATTCAAAGTCATTGGAGCACCGATGGAGGTATCTCATGATTTATAGTGAAGAATTCTCATTTCAGAGCTTCTCGACACTTTATGGGAGATACTGCCACATTTTTGGATAGACAGGAATCTACGATCATCTTATATCTGGTTGTTACAAGATTATTATAAGGCATATTCACACAAATGGGTTAGGATTGAGACTTTGGGGGGATCTTACAACATTGGGAGACGTCATGCAACAAGCATGATTGCTTTTGGAAGATCAAGAAGATTGGGAGATTGTGTGATGGAGACTTAATGAATCTTGGGAGTGCATCCATTTGGAGTTAGAGGGATGGTACGCTGATACATTTGCTCACAGAAAGAATGATATCCTCTATCAAGAGAGCATAAATGATCAGGTATTGCTAGACTCATGGCATGGAAGTTGAAGAAGGAGAGTGAAATTGGACTATAATTGATACATGTGTTTATTCTACGGGAGACTGAGATGGTGATGTTTTCCTTAAACAACTGGTATGATTTATACAAAATTTTCTTGTAAAATAACATATCTTGTTTTGATAAAGAGCATTAATGTGGAAAACATGCCAGTACAGTATTCAAAGTACTGCTAGTTTTAAACAAACTCAGTACTTTGTTGAAAGTATGCTAGTTAAAAAAAGTTGTTTTTGAAATAAATTGAAGTTTTGAGTATGCAACAAGGTTTAAAGCAAAAATGTTTGAAGATAAAATTGTTTTAAGGGATTGAGTGTTGGTTAACCACCACACAGCAAATGGTAATCAATTCACCATGTCTTACAAACATAAGAATTGCAGTCCAAATCTAAACGTTTTGGTAAAGACAACCCTTCAATCTGTTAATTGGTTGCCTATTTTACCAAAAATAATGTATCGTGATCAATACCCATGGTATTTGCACTGAAGTATTGGCTACTCCAAAGCAAAGGTTTTGGTAATGAGAAATCATATCGCATGATAGCCTTTAATAGTTTGCTACAAAAATATTTGGTCCTCAATCAACAATGTTTATTATAGAGTTGGATAGTCCCTGAGCAAACGGCTACATGTAAAGACTTATCAATTCGTTCATTGGTTGTAAAGACTTACAAAGTCATATAGCTAGTTCTCAACACACTTTGATTCATGGTTCATGAGTGTTGTGAAGTGGTTTTCAGTTCAACCAATGGAGTATTACCTTTTCTAAGGTACCAAAAGAAATTATAGCACAAAGAGTGATGGCTACTTGGTAAAGGCTCATAAAAACCATTTATGTTGCTGAGAAGACATGTTGCTGAGAAGAACAATCTGTTTGAATACAGTTTCTAAAGATTAGACGAAGAGTTTATGTTCAATACAAGCAATTTCAACTCAAACAGATTGTATACAAGATACTGCTTAAAAGGTGAAGCTTAAAAGATTAAAGGCTAGTATTGCTACAATGACAAGACAGACTGATGCTGAACAAGGAAGACCAATTATCAAGAAACTTGAAGTCAAGCAAGTGGAATTCAAGTTAGGGGAGGATTGTTGGGAAATACAAGTCAAAAGGTCAATATACTGCTAAATAGAAGGTCAAAGTACTGCTACGTTAAAGATCAAAGTACTGCCTGGAAAAGTCAATGTACTGCCTTTAATATAGGAACCTTAAAGGATTAGTAGTTATCATGTAACAGTTACGTTAGTAATTAGTATTAATTAGTGTTTGTGTCATACAAGGACTGTACACCTACTAGAGTTATCCTTATGTTTATAAAAGGATCTCTAGGAAGGCATTAGAACGAAACAGAACACAACACAAAGAGCAATAACAAACACAGAAAAAATCATTAGTTAGAAGTATTAGTATTGTATTAGGGATCTGCAACTTAGGCAGATTCAAAAGGGTTATAATAGAAATCGTTGGATAAACTATTGTGTGTTCTTCTTGATACTGTTAACTAGTTTCCGCATAGTTAATTGTATTACATCAGTGTTTCATTGTTTTAGGACTTGGATTAATTTCAAGACGTAACATCTTACAGCTAAGGCTTATTATATCTTTTTAAAAAAGGTATAGCGATCCTACAACGTGTATGGTGGATTTTGGAGACAATGGTGGATGAGTTCACTGTTAGGTTTGGTGTCAATGTATCTCTTGATTTTGGATTTCCACTGAACATAATTACCCGGTGCTAACATTGGTGGACGATCTTTGCTACCCGCTTCCATGATAGCATTATGAAGAGCATTCGATGATTGAGTTTGCAAATTGGTATTTGAATTTGACATTTTGATGAAGTTGTTGTATATGGATATCGGATCTTAATGGTATTTATGAAGTGATTGTTTGTGGTTTTAATGAATAAGTTCACGGGATTTTACAAATCTTTGCTTAAAAATAAACCCCCCCCCAGAAAAACAAATCGTATCATTTCGCGAGATTCTTACATAACCAAGAAGACCGTGAATGAATAATTAATTGACGTTTCAAGATGATAAGTTTGATTTGTGGTTTGTTGTAAGGTTCTTGTTTATGTTAATTGATGTATGTTAAGTCACAAAATAAGTTCAAAGTCCTTGAGGTTTGTTGTCTATAATGAAGGTTTAAGTGTAGCAAGTCTCAATCGAAGGAATGATTGGCAATTCTTCAACGAAGAAATGCATTGGCAAATCTCAACGAAGATTGAAGTGGCAAATCTCAACCAAGAATGTTTTACACAAACCAACATCCAATCCAATGAGCAAAACAACAGGGATTTCTAGGCAAAACGCAATGACTTTGGAAGCAAAACGCAATGACTTTGGAAGCAAAACGCAATGACTTTTTAAGCAAAAATCAAAACATAGGTTTTCAATGGACAAAACGCATGAGCAAATCTCAACTTGTAGATAAAACTCAAGAGCAAAACGCAGTGTCTTTTGACCAAAACGCAATGAGTATGAGCAAAACGCAACGAATATAATCAAAACGCAACGAGTCTGATCAAAACGCAACGACTCTGATCAAAACGCAATGAGTCTGATCAAAACGCAACGACTCCGATCAAAACGCAATGAGTCTGATCAAAACGCAACGACGAACACCCCTTCAGATAGGCAAAACGCAGCCAAGAAAAAATCTTCAAACTTTCTTGTAAGCTACGAAATGATGTTAAAACCACCTAGTAATGATGCAAGGAATTGATCTAAGCCTAAAAGTACAAGTCTTTAACACTTTTAACCACGAAACAAAGATCAAAGTTGATTTTTTTCTTGCTTTTTTTCGAACCAAAAAAATATAACCAACTAACCCACGAATTTCACACAAAACAAACACTACACACCCCTTGGCGAGTGATACCACATGTTATCCCACTAGTTTAATCCATTACACAACTATAATTTATACCAAGATGCTAGAAAATAAGAAGAAATCTTAGAGAGAGAAAGTAGAGAGAGAAACAAGAAAAGAAGATTAGATTAGAGAGAGTTGGAAAGTTACAAGTGATGGAAAAATAACTAACACCCTTCACCAAGTGTGGTGAAGGGATATTTATACCCATGCTTTGCTATCTTGGCACTTGGGCTTTCTAAATGGGTCGGGCTTGGTTTAGCTTGGGCTTTGAGCCCGAAACACTGACAATATTAGATTACAATCCAAGCTCGTTGAACCCGACTAGCCTATTACAATACAAGACCTAGTTTGACTTTCTAAGACCGATAACATTCTTGTTTGACTTAATATAATTAAGGCTAACACATAAACATAATGAGAGTTCTTACAAAAGTATTGCAAAATCTTAAAGGAATGTAAACTAGGAAATGACAAACTTGTGACTTAAAGGGATCCTTCATCCTTTTTGGCTTTCCTGGACTTAGATGGATTTGGGGATGAGTGGTAACTATAGGTTTTAGGGTTGGAGAATAGTAAGGTGTGTGTTAAAATAAGGCATAGGGGTCTCTTATTTATACTATAATTTTATGTCGGTTCTAGGGCCTAAAGGGGTGTCCAAAGTCGGTTTAGAGGGTCTAGATCCTTCTTGGTTATTCAGGTTTCTTCTAGAGTAAAATGAAAAATGTGGGCTCCAAGAGCCGGGCGGCAGACTCTCCAATCGGGCGTTTGGGTGGTCGTTGGTGAGATTACTTTGTTGGATCTTTCGTTTAATACTCTTGTTCGAGTTGTGTTTGGCTGTGGGTCTTCGTACTTCACCATATCTTCATTACAACTTGATCTCAGGTCTTGGAAGCTTGCGTAATTAGATTTCTTCTTCTTTGATATGCTTCCGCACTTGATCCTGACATGGGATTCTTCGTACTTGCGATAATCTCTGCATGTTCGTCTCTTCTTTTCTTGTTTTCCTGTATTTGGCTGAAATCACACTAGAAAGCATATTTTGACATAATCGAGTAATAAAACCACAGGTAACTGACCAAATAACTAATATAAAAGTATGAATAACGCTCCCAAAACATACTCGATTTGAGCGTTATCAAATCCCCCCACACGTAAACTTTGCTTGCCCTCAAGCAAATCTAGAAAACAATTTCCTCAAATAAGATGCAATTTATCAAGCACAAGTACTCGATAAGTCCAAGTGTACACATCAAAGAAACATGCTAACTGTTTTTAATGGAAAACGGTACGGGTGTATGATTTGGTTTATAAAACCGAAGTATACAAACCACCATGTTGCTAGCTACCTCTTACCACTATCCTATATGAATTTCGAGATAAACGTATCACTGTGTCACGACTTAGCACATTGGCTAATCGACACCAATTTTTCTTCATCTTCATAAGATTTAGCACATTGGCTTTATTCATCAATTTCTCTTTTTTTCATATTCGATCAACCTCCGATCGGCATACTAGCAAAGGATTATATGTCCTTAAACATGGAGCTAGCAACTCTCTCGAAAATTCATAAGGATTTCCCACATATCTACCATCGATCCACGTAGCTAGCAACTAACCTGTAGGCTTCGGTTATTTAGGTAGAGCTAAACTATGTGTAATATTTTTCTTTTAAAAGCAAAGGACGGTATAACTGACAAATGGGACCATGAAAAATGTTGGACTAACCGAGATGGTTAGCTCAAGGCATTAAGGCGTATCTTGAAAACAAACTGATGTTATTCTGATTGGTTTCTTATCATGTGTATACACTTATTACTGGGACACATCTTGTTTTAATTTATGAAAACAACTAGATTACCAGGGCAAACAATTTTTAAGTTAGCTCAAAAATTTAAAAACAACCTCGTTTTCCCTATTCTCCCCCCACACTTACATTTAGCATTGCCCTCAATGCGGCAAAATGGGCAAAAACTGAAATAGGGAAATAAGAGAAAAACCAGGTGTCCATGCATGTGCGGTAGTACTTGAGCTGCCAAGTGCGTCATTTCCTGCAAGAATCTGAAATACAAAAGAAATGCAAACAAACATATATTTTTTTTAGAGACTTCAAGAAGTTCTTTAAGAGAAGAGGTAGATTCATGAGACAACCTCGAAACGACAAAAAGACATTCCAAAGAAGCCGTGATGACAAGAACGGTAAAAGTGATGGAAAATGATTTAGATGCGGCGACCGAATCATCTTATTGTAGAATGTCCAAAACCACCGAAAGACAAGAACCAAAGAGCTTTTGTCGAAGGTTCTTGGAGTGACAGCGGTGAAGAAGATGATGAGAAGGTCAAAAACAAAACGTGTCTCGTAGCTCAAGCATCAAGTGAGATATGTTCCGAATCCTCTTATTTTAGTGATGAGAACTCGTCAACAAATGATTTAGTATTGGATTATGAATATGATAAACTGTGCAAAATGAGTTTAAAGATAATCACTAAAAATAAAAGATTAAAAGCCACTAGAAATAGTTTAGAAAAAGAACTTAGTATTCTAAAGTAAAAAAGTGTTACACTCGCAGAAATAAAACATAGGAGGTTCGACTCTCGAAAGTGTAAAATGTTCATATGCTTAAAAGTGAAATAAAAGTTTAAAGGGAAGCTTTAAACTAACCAAGTTTGAAAAGATGCACACATTGCTTAAATGAAATGTTAAATGATCAAAAACCCTCGGTGATAAGTTAGGTTTAGGGTTTAATTTATTTGAAGCATCATCTAGTGGAACTAGGAAATAAATTGTTGAAAGATCAGAAAAAAGAGTTTTCTGCTGGAGGTCCCTAAATATGGGCGCCCCCTTCGTATGTAGGCGGGCCCTCAAAGCAAATTTATGGTGACGACGCCAGCAGCTACGACTGGATCTGAGAAAAGTGTATCTTTATCATAAATCTATTTTGGGGTCCTGACCAAAACCACATAATAGTAAACAATGTCAAAGTTCCCGTTGCTAGTGATAATAAAGTTAAACAATTTTATAAGCCATTGTCAAAAACCTGACGTGGATTTCCCAAACCTATTTTAGATTATAAAAAAACTTACACCACCTAGATGTGTCATCATAATTATCCCTCACCTACAGACACCGCAACCAAAAAGGAAATCATTGGACGACAAAATTAACCTAATGGCATTTCTGTAATAGGAATAATTTTCACGTCAAGTTCATGCCATGGGAATTGTATCTTCCACTTCCCAATCCTACCCAATCTGCATCAAATGCAAGGATGTTAAGCTCTAACAAACTTTGGACCAGGGAGATATTAAGGTACCAAATGTTTGAGGTATTTACCTTTTATAAATGATATAGCTTGGCAGTCGTCTTGGACTGTGAGTGGATTAAGGATAGCGGTTGCTCCAAAAACTTGTTAGGTAATGAATGTACTTCTCCAAGATACAAGGCATACAACAGAGGTAATGTTATTTTTGGTAGCAATCTTCGCGGTAACATCATTGGCAAAGGTACGATTTCGAATGACTCTCTTAAAATAGATAATGTAGAACATGTAGATAACTTAATATTTAACTTATTAAGTATAGGACAAATATGTGATAATAAGTGTAGAGTAACTTTCTCTGAACATGATAGTAAAATCACTAAGGATGGTAAGGTTATAGGTAGAGGTATTAGGAAGAAAGGCTAATATGCGATGAAATTAGGAAATAAGCCTAAAGACCAAATTTGTCTAGCAACGATTGATAAAAATTCCACGTTGTGGCATAGGAGATTAGGTCACGCAAATATGCGACTTATTCAATCGTTAGCATCTAAGGAATTAGTTAGAAACTTACCTAAGCTTAAGTTTGATCAACACTTCTATGATGCTTGCAAAATTGGAAAACAAGCTGATGACATCAAATAACGTCTATTTTATAGCATCATTTATCTCATGTTATTAACCCATTTTGTATAGTTAGTGCAAAGAACTATTACTTAATCGTTTATATTTGATAATCGCAGTAATTATAGAGTAATTGGTGAAAGAGAGCAAAAGGCGCGCATTCTGGAGCTTAAATAAAGATATTTTAAAGATTACTATTCTAAAGACCAATACGCCGTATCCATCAAGGAAGATACGACGTATCCGTGCCTGCACTCACCAAAGACCATAGAGGAATAAGCTCAATACGCCGTATCTAGAGAGACTCAATACGTCGTATTCAAAGTATGGAATCAATGTAATATTTTGGAAGATATCAAGCGTGGTCCCTACTCTAAGAAATCCCTAATACGTCGTATCCAACACTTGGATATGCCGTATCCAATCGACTTCCAGACCTTATAAATAGAAAACTCAAAAACGAGTTTTCAGTGTGCTAAATCATATTCTCGATACCTAAACCATAAAAGTCAATTTTTAGAGGAGAAAAAGAGCAGAAGCAGTCGAGCAACGTTATCAATTCCATAGAAGACATCGTGTAATTCTATATACTTTAGTAGTCGTTCAGTTTTTGGTATCAATCATTAACTAGGTTAGTTTACTTGGCTAAATAATTGCTCTTGTATTTATTATGACGTTTGAAGGCTAATACCTTCGGGTATTAGCCATTATTATGAAGATTTGAATGTTTGGTATTCGTTTATCTCGATTTCTTGATTTATCGTTGTATGCTTGTTTATGTTTATCAATTTATACTTGTTTACGTGCTTTTGTATGCGATCTATCATTCAACTGGATCTAGTAAAGCGGACCAAGTAGATCTAGAGTCCGGGATAGCTCTTCATATAGTAATTTATACATCTAGAATTATAGTTACACAAATATTGTCCTTCTAAGTCTGTGTCTAGGATACGCTTGCTTAACTAGTTAATTAAGATATTTCAAATGGTTTATTGAATCGTGTTGACTAGCAGATGACTAGGATATTATACAAGTAATCGTTCTAATTCTATTGGATGTTAGCAAGTAGGATTACTAGTGTATAAAATTGCTTTAATGCGGTAAGTGGGTAAAGTATCTATGAGCTTGGGTTTACAAGTCACCATTGCTTTAATCCCTAAGATAGATTATACTCAGCCAAATAAGGGATGCTTTATGCGGAATGCTTAATTGTGACAGAAATTAATGTGTCTAGGTCTTAGGATGATGTAACGCCTAAGTCTTAAGAATGATATGCCACCTCGAGAGAAGAAATCATTGCACTCAATAAACAAACCAACTTCCTAATCGGATTGATAATGGTTAATACATTTTTCTTATATAAGGTTCGACCGCTCGTTTATCTTTGTTAATTAGCTTACGTAGTGCCTTGAATTGATTGTAGTCACCAACCAAATCGTGCCAGTCTCTCAGGCTGAAAACCTCCTTTTCCCGTTAGAATTAGGATTTAGACTGACATAGGTTTAACATAGGTTTAGAATAGAATAGAATTAACATAGAATAGATAACCAAGATATTAATTAAATTGATAGATTTAACCTCGCTTCAAGTGTTCGATACCCTACTTACCATGAAACTACTACTGACCGGGTACACTGCCCGTTAAAGTGTTGTTTTAGGTTTAGTCGGCAAAATATAAATTTAAAACTTGGATCAATAAAATATACACCACACAACGACACATGCTGTCTGTACAATACAACGTATTTATCCCAACAGATTAATACGGCGTATCCACTTCCATTGGATACGGCGTCTCGATCATCTAATAAAATTCTTTTCTATTCTCGAACTTAAAGCCTAATTTTTTTATATATACCTTTCTCCGCTGGTTTTACTGATAATTTTCTGGATATTTTTCAGTAAGAATGACAAAGGTTATCAAAGGAGAGTTCGAGAAAATTAAAGATGTTAAGGTCGAAGATGTTTCGCTCACTTGTGATACACCACTTGAAGTTTTCAACAAGGAAGTCAGTCGATTAAGCAGAATGGACAATGATTTATTCACATATGAAGTTGAAGTTACTAACATCCCATGTAACTCGAAAATAGATGATGATTCAGAGCATGAAGCTGATGACGACATGGGGTATGATCTGTCAATTTTTTATATTTTTGATTTTTTTATATATTTTTGTATATGATAATTATACTAATAAAAGAAAAGAAAAATATTTTTTACTTTTTTATTTTTTTTAATTTTTTTTTAATTTTTTATTATTTATAAAAGCTTAACTTTCGAAATCGAAAGGTTCTTCAAATCACGATCGACAAATCCAATCGAAGGAATCTTAATCACAAATCCCCGGCAACGGCGCCAAAAATTGGTTGTAGCAATCTATACACGTATTAATTAAATATAAAATAATAGAAAATTACCAAACTACCCTTGAGGACAAAGGAAGAAAGGAAAATTCTCACAATTATATATAATAATATAATACGTATATTAACCGGGAAGTATGATTCCCGGGTCGTAATTTCCCCAACGATTTATGAAATTGAAACCACGTTTGAATTTGGACAATGATTTGAATGGAATCGAAGATTGATTTGATTATCTATTTCTATGAATTAAAAAAAACAATTAAAATAAGCAAACTATAACAATGAAGCACGAAAACAAATAACGGGTACGAAGAAAACGCGACAAATAAGCAAGTATGACCAATTTTAAGCCTATGAATGCAAATTTAATTTCTAGACCTAAATTAAGATAAAAGAAAATTTAAAGAAAAATAATTTTTTTTTATTTTTGAATTTTTGTTTAATTAAAAGCTAATTTAATGATTAAAAATCCTTGAAAACAACAAATTAATTCCTAAAAATTCTAAAAAATGATTTTAAAGTTTAGAAAAATCTAAGAAATGATAAAAACTGAGAAAACTATTTTTAACTATTTTTTATAATAAAATCCTATTTTATAAAACTAAATTAAAAACCTTAAAATTGAAATTAAAAATCTAAAAATGACAAAAATGATTTTAATGAATGTAAACCTTAAAGTAATTATTCTAAATCTGAAAACTATTTTTTTATTTTTTAAAAATTATTTTTCTATTTTTTATTGATTTTTGAATTTTTTAAATTAAGAAAAATGATAAAAATTAAACTATTAATGCGAAAAATCCAGAAAAATCACAAAAAGTACTAAATGATGCAAGGAATTAAAGAAAAATAAAATCAGAAGTCCAGCTTATCTAATAAGCTGGGAAAAAGCTATACTAAGCTACGGCTTATTTTAAAGCTAGAAACTCAAAAAGATGTTAAAAGAAAAATGGAAAGAAGAGATGACAGATGAGCTATTGAAGCACATTGGTTAAGTGTGTGTGTATGTAAAGGCAAGGTCGTGGGTTCGAGTCCCAGGCCTAGCTTTTTGCTAATTTTTTTTATTTTTGAAAAAGTTAAAAACAAAGTTGTAGAAAACCTGAAAACAAACAACTTTAATAAAAGAAATCTTTTTGAAAATCTAAAATAAGCTAGAAAACAGCTTATTAACTTGACAGAACACACTTAGAGTGTTTTTGGCTTTTTGCTTAAAACTTTAACAAACAATAAGCTAGAATAGGCTAAACTAAGAACAAAATAAGCTAAGGCTATCTATAATTAATCTAATAAGCAGGTCTAAGCTAGAAACAAGTAAAAGAAATAAGCCATAAGCAGTAAAGCTTAATAAGTACTTATGCATAAATGGAAACCAAAAAGGCATAATATCAACTTTTGGGCTTAAATTTAAATAAGCAAAATGATCCTTATGACTTTTTTGCTTATATCTATTAAAAGCTAATACTACTAACTAATTAAAACAGCTTTTGGAAACTAATTTGAAAATCAAATGCTCAATGAAAAACTTATTTGAAAACAGCTAAAATACTCAGAGCATACTGAGTGTTTTTTTTCCTTTTTGGATTTTTTTAAAAGATAAAAGATAACTAGCTACTTTTACAGCTAAAAACAGATAACCAAATGAGCTTAATCTTTAAAAACAAGTTTAAACTAATGAAGGGTGACCTATAAGCTACTTATAACCAAAATTTAAAATTCTAAAAACTACATTTACTTGCTGAAATTTTAACTTGAAAACGACTGTTTGCAGTTTGAGAATGCTGATACATTTGACACTCAAATGACAAAAACTTATAAACCAACAAGCAGGTTAAAAACTTGACTCTAACACCTATAAAACACTTAACCAAGAACAGTTAAGGCAAAAATAACAACTATAATTAACTTTGAGCTAAAAATACTTAAGAGACATAAGCTTATGCTAACAGATGCTAGAAATTACTTACTATTATGATGAAAAACTGAATTAAACCTATTAAAGCCTTAAATTCCCTTTTTATAAACCTCAAAATGAAGGTTTAAATCAAATTAAGGGAACAAGAGGCTCTTAGCAGTACTAACCAAGGTTAGTACTGCCTTGACCCAAACACTCCCTTAAATCACTTAAACCCATTTTCAACTTATAAAATTTAGATTTAAAGCACAAATAACAAATACCAGATAGTAATCAGCTAAAAACAGACTTAATGAACAGGTTTTCATAAACAAATAAGCAGTAACAATAAGCTTTTAACTAATGCTACTATTTTTGGATTTTTCAACTAATTAAGAACAAAAATATAAATACTAAGATTCAAACTATCAAATGAACTAAATAAGCAACACATGAGAATAATAAGAAGTAATAAGCCAGTCTACACTACAATAAGCAAGTAATAAGCAGAATTAAGCTTAAAGCATATATGAAGCTAAAATGGTAAAGGAGTGTGTACCTTATTCCCTTGCTCTAAACAGAGAACAATCATAAACCTAACAAGCTCTAATCCTACCCAGCTTATTGAATAAGCAATCTAACACCCATAAGCTCTTCCTGATTTAGCTTATCATCCAAAAGCTCAAAATCCATTTAGCAAAGGTATTTATCTGATTTTAAGAGTTTAAATAGATTAGATGCTTATTATGTGCTCAATTTGAGCTTAGAGACTCAAAGAGCTAATGAGAGCTTATGAAGAGCTTTTGGAACAGTTAGCAATAAGCAGTTGGAATTTTAAAAGCTTATAAGTAAAAAAAACAGATTATGTAAAAGTAAACTTTGATTTCATTAACTAAAAACTGAGTTACAAAACTTTGAAATTGAAATTACAAAAGCTTAATAGCAAATTACATTTAAATGAAAAATTACTTAAGCTACTAAAAACTAAAAAAAATGGGAAAAGAAGATAATGTGTGTGAGGCGTGAGCTTGTATTTATAGCCTGCAAGAGATGCTTCTAGGAGTCTAGCCCGCTCCTCTATCCCTTTGATCTTGTCCCTTGAATATTTGCTCATCATTGGATCCTTATAGATTGCCGTTGGATTAATTGGGGTGAGCACACGGATTGCCAACGTGGCATTCCGTGTGTCAGACCTTGTGCTTCTTTTGTGAGTAATTTAGTCCAAAAACCTTGTCCTTAGTGTGCTTCTTTCTAAATCTGCGTTTCACTATTTGTGAGGATTGACCAATGGGAGGTTCATGTGACGTGTAACTCTGCCACATCATTCCTTGGCACTTGAATCACTTAGCCATGTCCTCAATTTCCATTTGCCCTTTGATTTTGACTCGAGGTAAAATGGAGGTGACGATGAATAGTAAAAGGATCTTGGTGCCTTTTTAACCGTTTGGGTGGGGGTTTGACTCGGGTGAAGCGGGCTTTGACCATGGGCTTTTATAAAAGAAATGGGATTGGGCCGGGTAAATTGGTTTCGGGCTTAGGTTATGGTTAACAGGTTTTGGATTTGGGTTTTATAAGGAGGTTAACGACCGTTATCTTTTATTAATAAAAAGATAATGGTGTTAGGGTTTTTGGGTTATTTTTTGAAATATGTTTAACAATGAGGGCTGTTTTGGGTATTTTTGGGAGATTTGTCTTCTTGTGGTTGACCAGGGTTGACCATGAGTTGACTTTTTGACCTTTGATAGCAAACTTCCGGCTCTTGTACATTCTTTATCCGTTCCCGTGTCTGTGTTTGTCCGGCTTTGACCGTTTTCTTGTGATTTTTGCTATATCCATACCTATACAATCACAAAGACAAAACAAGCAATATACAAGCATTTTAAGCACAATTTTGTCTTTTATGGGTCATTTTTGATATAAAACGGATATGTGTTTTCACACATATCAGAGATATATGATGATCAAATATTCGTTCAATAATGATGAAGAGTATGTTGCTGTAAAAGAAGACGAATACGACGATCTTACTATTACAAGAAAAGAGGCATGCCAAGCTTACCAAGAAATCTTTCAGATAATGGACGAAGGATGGATGGTAACTAGAGCAGAATAGAAAGGAAGCTGAAGAAAAGTCTAACTTAAAGACTTCGCTGTAAACAAAAGTGCTTCCCGGGAGACAACCTAGATTGTTATTTAATTTTGTTATCGAGTCTGTCTTCCCAGGCATCAATACGGCGTATCCGCTCCACACCATATAACGTATTGATTGTCTGGACGCTATCAGTCTTTATTTTTATTTCACTTTAAAAAACATTATTGTCAGATTTTGAATACGGTGTATTCACTAAACTGATACGTCGTATCCACCAAGACTGACCTGCAATTAGTTTGTTTAGTTTAGTTTAAATTAACCGTAGGTACCAAGATAGGAATGCACATGTTCTTCCTATATTTTATACAGGACCTCGAGAAAGAAATATCGACAAAGTTGGTGGAATGCATATTTTTTGGAATTATATGTGTGTGTTGTTCGTGCTAGGATTCAGACGTTTTTTAGCACATAATCTTGCTCATAAACGCAACTTGGAGAATCTACCAAGCAAATATCAGGGGAGTTTCTCATTCTAATTCTTTTTAAATTCTCGTATTTAATGTTTTATATATACAACGAGGACGTTGTATAATTCAATTGGGGGATGGAATTAAAATGTTTACTTGTCCTATTTTTCACACTAAAATGCTTAAATTATGCTCAAATTTATAATTTTTTCAGGCATACTTTTGTGAAATTACATGTTACATAACCCGCACACAATAACCCTTGTTAGATATTGTGAGGATTTAACCTTTCTGTTTCTAAATGTTTACCCAAATTCTACAAAATATGAGTGTGCCGGTGATGTTGTAGACTTTAGAACTTGGCTTGGTATATCACTCGAGACCACAGTGATAAGTACTATATATTTAGATGGAGTAACTTGTTTAAATTGGTAAATCTTAGGATTACACCCAAATCGCCTTTACATGTTGCTTATTAACTAACTACATCGGTTAGTTAACCTCCCGTTTAAACCCTTTTCCACTCTTATCTTTAGAGTAATGATCCACTAGAACAACTCGTAGAGCCAATCCTTTAGGAATTACACCAACTATTTGTTTCGTTACACCCTTACACCTTAACCTACCCTGTTAGATTAAGTTTAATTTACAGTTGCTAGTTGCTTAAAGTGTAAAGTTTGTATTTCCCGAGTCTTGTGTCATTTTCTATCTTTGGTGCGGTTGGAAATTTGCACATTGCAAATGGGAATGTATATTAGTAGTCAAAACTCATGTAATTTTACTACTGTCACAATTAATGGTGAGTCTGAAGAACGAAGAACTATCGAAGAAATTATCCAGAATTATTATGATCGTGAAGATGGTGAAACTACACTGAGATTTGAAGTTTAGTTGGTATATATATAAAAAAAATACAAAAGCAGAAAGAAAGTTTGAAGATAATCGTTTCGCAAAGAGCATTACCGAAGGAATTACATGAAGGATTGATTATTCGTTGATACGTCTAAAAAATCAACGATGTAGAGTATTGTACAAAGTGGTAGATATCGCCACTTGCCTTGTAGAGTATGTAAAGTTTTGGGATGATTGAGAAGTTGACCGTTACGGGAACGCCAACTTAGGTTGTTGTTTTTGATCTATGATTAAGACGTTGTAAATAGTTGTGTCTTTATCATGTTAATGATCGGGAAAAAAGTGTCTAGCAACTTGTATCTTAAGTCTTAATCTATTTGTTTCTTGATTTTTATTTAACAACAATTTACTTCCCTCTCACCTGATGATTAGCCGCTGGTTTTACGCGAATGAGGACTTGTTCGAGCGTGCATGTCTATTCCGTCGTTACGGCCATGTATGCATGTCTTAGCTGCCTCGTTGGTTTACGAATTTTGGTGAAAGTTAGAAGGTTCCTACCCTATATCATTCTTCATCCTAACCGTTGGTTAAATTCGAATGAGGATGTGATCGAACATACATGTCTATTCTGTCGTTACGGCCATGTATGTGTGCTTTAGCTGCCTTGTTGGAGTGGTACTTCTGGTGAAAGATTGTAGAATGATCAACCGTAAGCCTTTCCATACAAAACCCATATTTACCTTTATAAACTTGTTACTCCTTGGCTTTAGTGGTGGAGATGTGTATCCTTGCCAAGCTTATGATAGAATACTCGTCACGACTGAGCAATTGAGCGAATTAGTTACATGTTACCACATAGAGTTGAAGTGATTTGAATTTTTCATCTTCCTATTTCGTGAGGTGTTTGGTTGTGTACTTGTAATAGATCAAATAAATGCTTTAACGGAAAATATCCTTAGGGATACATTTTTATAAACTTCTAAAGGCTACTTGAGGACAAGTAGGATTCAAGTGGGGGGATATTTGATGACATCAAATAACGTCTATTTTATAGCATCATTTATCCTATGTTATTAACCCATTTTGTATAGTTATTGCAAAGAATTGTTACTTAATCGTTTATATTTGAGAATTGCAGTAATTATGGAGTAATTGGTGAAAGATAGCAAAAGGCGCGCATTCTGGAGCTTAAATGAAGATATTTTAAAGATTACTATTCTGAAGACCAATACGATGTATCCATCAAGGAAGATACGGCGTATCCGTGCCTGCACTCACCAAAGACCACAAAGGAATAAGCTCAATACGCCGTATCCAGAGAGACTCAATACGCCGTATTCAAAGTATGGAATCAATGTAATATTCTGGAAGATATCAAGCGTGGTCCCTACTCTAAGAAATCCCCAATACGCCGTATCCAACACTTGGATACGCCGTATCTAACCGACTTCCAGACCTTATAAATAGAAAACTCAAAAACGAGTTTTTAGTGTGCTAAATCATATTCTCGATACCTAAACCATAAAAGTCGATTTTCAGAGGAGAAAAAGAGCAGAAGAGGTCGAGCAACGTTATCAATTCCATAGAAGACATCGTGTAATTCCATATACTTTAGTAATCGTTCAGTTTTTGGTATCATTCGTTAACTCGGTTAGTTTACCTTGGCTAAATAATTGCTCTTGTATTTATTATGACGTTTGAAGGCTAATACCTTCGGGTATTAGCCATTATTATGAAGATCTGAATGTTTGGTATTTGTTTATCTCAATTTCTTGATTTATCGTTGAATGCTTGTTTATGTTTATCAATTTATACTTGTTTACGCGCTTTTGTATGCGACCTATCATTCAACTAGATCTAGTGACACGGACCAAGTAGATCTAGAGTCCGGGATAGCTCTCCATATAGTAATTTATACATCTAGAATCATAGTTACACAAATATTGTCCTTCTAAGTCTGTGTCTAGGATACGCTTCAGGCTTAACTAGTTAATTGGATATTGCTAATGGTTTATTGATCATGTTGACTAGCAGGTGACCTAGATAATTCAACAAGTAATGTTCTGATTCCATTGGATAGTTGGACAAGTGGACTACTAGTGTATAAATTGCCATTAAGCGGTAAGTGGGTAAAGTCTCTATGAGCTAGGGTTTAACAAGATCATCATTGCTTTAATCCCTAAGATAGATTATAATCAGCAAATAAGGATGCTTTATGCGGATGCTTTAATTGTGACAGAATTAATGTGTCTAGGTCTTAGGATGATGTAACGCCTAAGTCTTAAGAATGATATGCCACCTCGAGAGAAGAAATCATTGCACTTAATAAACAAACCAACTTTCTAATCGGATTAATAATGGTTAATACAGTTTTCTTATATAAGGTTCGACCGCTCTTTTATCTTTTGTTAATTAGCTTGCGTGGGTAAAAGTGCCTTGAATTGATTGTAGTCACCAACCAAACCGTGCTAGTCTCTCAGGCTGAAAACCCTCCTTTTCCTGTTAGAATTAGGATTTAGACTGACATAGGTTTAACATAGGTTTAGAATAGAATTAACATAGATTAGATAGCAAGATTTAAATTAATTTGATAGATTTAACATCGCTTTAAAGATGTTCGTCGCCCTACTTACCACGAAAACTCCTACCAATGGGGCTCTTACACTGCTGTTTAATGTTGTTTTTTTTTTGTCGGCCAAATATAATTAAAAACTTGATATCAATAAAATTATACACCACCAACGGAACATCTAATCCTCCCAACTTAACCACGAAATTTTGTTTTTTGATTCACAGATCAGTTAATCCAAACTTACCAAAATCAAATAGCGACACTTTAATCCCAACTTACCCAAAAACAAAAACGACACATTTAATCAAAAACAAAAAATTCATCAAAAACAAAAATTTTGTTTTCACAGAACGTGGAGACGGCGTCACGATTTACCCGCGACGCCGTCACCACGACACCTGTGACAGGGTCAGGATTTTCTTGACGGCGTCAAACGTCTAGGTCCAGAAAACTTAAAGTTTTTAATTATTTTTGAAAATAAAACTTGCATAAATTTAAAATATGAAATCTATCTGTTCTTAAACCGGCAAAAACGATAAGTTTAACTTTCTCTCATCCTATCTTTTACTGCTTATCGAGTCAAACCCTAAATTTTATGTATATTTGTATATCGAACATTTTATGCTTGGTATAGTTGTCTTTGTCTTTGATTACAGGTTATATTTGATGAGAAGAAGCTTGGAAGTTCTTAGGAAGTTTCATTAGACGATTCTTGGAGGATGATTTAACCAGTTATCGCATGTTTCTTCTCCATTATTGAGCAAACCAGGGGAGTACTAGTTTCATTTCCTTGTTTTCATTTCCCTTTATTCGTTTTTATAGAACATTGGGGACAATGTTCAACTTAAGTGTAGGGGGAAATAAGCCTTAGAAACTATTCTTTTATTTGCCATTTGCTTTGTCCTTAAAATGATGGGTAATATATCAAAACATAGCATAAAAAGGTAATTTTGACCAAAATTTAAATTTTTTTATGACACATACCGACAAAAACCGAGTATTAATAGCGTCTCATGGATAGAAATTTATATTACTAGCACAAAAACCCTCAAATTCCACCCCTAAAATGTGAGGTTCATCCTTAGATATTATGCGTTTAGCTTGTTCGAGTTAAAAAGTGAGCAATCATGTGTGTCTATTCCGTTGTTACGGATGTGTATGCGTGGTTTTGTAGCCTTTTTTGGAACATTGGTGTTGGTTACTTTAGGATTATGAGAGTGTACCTGTAGTATATTAAATTCTAGAACTTATTTTTGTGATGCATCCCGAGACCGCATTAATAAAGTATTAGGATTTGCTTGATAAGAGGCATTAGGATTAACCCATGTTTTAAACCTGTAATTGTTATGATGGTCACACCGATCATATAACTATCCCACACCCTTGCCATGCACTCACCTTTAGTGCAGGATACCCCTAGTACAACCCTCCGAGCCTATCCTTTTTCACGGTTCTCATAATTTTCTAGTTAAGCCGGATAATTAATGAAGAACACTGTTCAACCTTACACCAATCGTTACACCCAAATTGACTTAGCCTACCTTTTATGTACTTGCTTTTAGTACATTATTGTGTTAACCCAAGTTAATTATTGAGTACACGGTTGCTAAGTCCTTATCCTTGTAAATACAGTTTTGAGACGATTGGGATTCATGGTAGTATTTATTTCATGGAAGAATGGGGAAGAAAAGTTAAGTCAATACCCCCATATGTTTGTTAGATGATCTTCATGTTATTTTGATCCACCTCAAATCAGATCATTAGTTAGATGATAAATATTGAGCATGTAAAAGCTCAAGTGTAGGGGTACGTGTTATAAACCCCATGTTGTGATGTATTATGTTATTAAAAAACAAATAGAAAAGAAAAATAAAGAGATTGATGTAGAGTTGTGTAGAGTTTGTATATCTTCGTCCGAGTCTTGGCTTAGCAACCAAACCAGCGTGTATTCGTGTAAATAATTAGCTAACCCTTCCACTCCAAATTCACCCAAAGCCACCCAAATGTATCCCATCCGTTTCCGTTTCCATTATATGTTATCTTACACCTACACCCCACAACCCTTAAAAGACCTCTTAGATAGTAATGAATAATGCTTGCGCCTAGCGGTGGAGGTTTGATCCTTTACCAAGCCTATGGTAATTTATATGCTATGACAGGTAATGAGTGTTGATTTTCTGTTTCCCCCTTATGTTATAATTTATTATACACCCGAGTGAAAGAGAGAATCTCAAACACTTATGTGAGGTGCTAGTATATACTTTCCGTGCTTTTAATTACGAGGTCTAGAAGGCTGTGTTGTAAAATACTTTTAAAGAGTAGGTTAAATGACCCTCATATTGCTATTATCTAGGTAGAAAATCCCATTTGCTTGAGGACAAGCAAATCCCAAGTGTAGGGGTACTTAATCGTGTGTTTAACCCTTTAAATCGTGTGTTTATGCCCAAAATAGGTACTTAATCGTACCTTTTTAGGTATTTTGAATTTGGAAGGCATTTGGAAGAAATACACGTGACTTGGGCTCATTTGGAGAAGAAGCAGACAAGACTACGAACCTACACCAACATCTCTCAAGAATTTCTACTCAGAAGCTGGAGACGGCGTCACATATTACACGTGACGCCGTCACAACTAGGGGTGGCAATTCGGGTCAGGTTCAGGTTGGCGGGTTCGGGTTAACAGGTTGTCGGGTCAGAAAATCCTAACTCGAACCTGACCCATTTAAATAATCGGGTCAGCTATGTCAACCCTAACTTATTTAAACATAACCTGAACCTGACCCATTTAACCCGTATATATACTTGGGTTGGAGGGTTAAATAGGTTACACGGGTTGAATAGGTTAACGGGTTTCGGGTTCACCCATTTAACCTGTTTTATATACAAAAGTTGACACATTACACTAGTTAAACAAGTTAAATATGTATGTGGGTCGACCCGTTTAATCCATTTAACCCGTATAATAAAATATATGAAAATTTTAATTTAAGAAAAAATCTTAAACGGGTTAGCAGGTCGACTCGGTTAATTTATTCCTAATCGAACCTGACCTATTTAATAAATGGGTTAGATAGGTTGACCCAAAACAGACCTAAAATCTATTTAGACTCAACCTGAACCTGTTAATTTTCGTGTCGGTTTTAGGTCGGGTTTCGTGTCGGGTCAGAAATTGCCACACCTAGTCACAACCTATCTCAAGACGGCGTCTCAAGATCTCCATATGGCGTCAGATTGTACGACCCAGCTCATTATCTTGAATATTCTATTCATGACGGTGTCACGATTAACACGCGACGCCGTCACAGTGATTTTCCTATAAATACAAATCTGTTTTTAGGGTTTTGGGTGTGTAACTTTAGAGTAAAAGAAAGGGACGAACCCTAGTTCGTTTAGCAGCTGTTAGGGATGATTTTAGGGCCTCAAAACCCTATTGTACTCTCTTTAATTCATGTTTTAATCAAGTAAGACTATCTTAATCATTCAATATGTCTTGTTGTGTGATTCTTATCTGTTCTTACTTTATCTTTAACATGCTTGGCTAAACCTTCTATTATGTTTATTTATGATTGTATGAAACCTAGGATGTAGATCTTAGTGGTGTTGCTTCTTGTGATGAATATGCATGTTAGGTCTTAGAAAACCAGCTTTTGTTTGTATCGCTGTTGATATGTCTAGGAAAACATGATTGTGTAGAAAGGATACCATCAGGTAACAGTCTTCATACTACCTTGCCCCTTATATGGTTGATCCACTCTTAATATATTTCAAATGCATTTAATATACTCTTAGGGGCCTTGTAATAGTCTTCATACTACCTTACTTGTGCGTTGCCTTAACGGAATAATAAATAGATAGCGGGTTCGTGTAAATTGTTCATGACTTAGAAAATAATTACATAGATCATCACAAGTGTGACAAAGCAACAACACTAGGAGAAGCAATCTAGGGAGTAATACATGATTAAATAAACACAGTCTTTTATTATATTGTTATCACTAGTAGCGTAGTTTATATTTAGTTTAATAGCTAAAACCAACCAAACCTCTCCAATATATGATTTTACCTGCTTTCCTATAAATATAAAAATACAAAAAGAATCTTCCCTCAACCTTTAGAATTCTGTTAGACCTTGATCAAGCCTTCCCAACCTATTCTCTTAGAGAACGATAACAACCCTCGAGTCTTGCCTATACTACACTACAACGGTTAGGTACACTACCTAGGGAGTTGTAAAACTTCTTGTAAAAGCTCCTTACGACAACCGCAACAATGACTTTACCAAGGCTATTTGGGTTTACTTGTTAAGAACTAAAGATGAAGTGTTTGATTATGTTTGTGCCTTTTTTAATCTAATAAAAAATCAGTTTAAGCAAAGTGTTAAAACTTTTAAAAGTGTGATGAGGTGTCATTTTATACACTTTTTCGGGGTCATTTAACCCCCTAAATCGTGCATTTATGCCTAAAATAGGTACTTAATCGTTCCTTTTCAGGTATTTAGCATTTGGAAGGCATTTGGAGGAAATACACGTGACTTGGGCTCATTTGGAGAAGAAACGGACAAGATTACGAACCAACACCAAGACTCTTCAAGATTTAAAGTCTTAGAGCCTGGAGACGGCGTCACCATTTATACACGACGCCGTCACACTTCATCTAGTGACGGCGTCACAACATCTCTTGACGGCGTCAGCCCGCACCGACTCAACTCGGATCTAGAAGATTCTACTTTATGATGGCGTCACGATTAAAACGCGACGCCGTCACAGCGATATTCTTATAAATATAGACCCAAAATTAAGGTTTTATGTGTGTAACTTTAGAGTAAAAAAAAGGGACGAACCCTAGTTCGTTTGGCAGCTTATTAGGACGATTTTAGGGCTTCAAAACCCTATTGTACCTCCTTCAATTCATGTTTTAATCAAGTAAGACTATCTTAATCATTCAATATGTCTTGTTGTTTGATTCTTTATTGTTCTTGCTTTATCTTTAACATGCTTGGCTAAACCCCTTATTGTATTCATTTATGATTATATGAAACCTAGAATGTAGATCTTAGTGGTGTTGCTTCTTGTGATGAATATGCATGTTAGGCTTTAGAAAACTAGCTTTTGTCTGTATCGCTGTTGATATGTCTGGGGGTAACATGATTGTGTAAAAAGGATACCATCAGATGACAGTCTTCATACTACCTTACCCCTTATATGGTTGAACCACTTTTAATATATTTTAAATGCATTTAATATACTCTTAGGGGCCCGGGTAATAGTCTTCATACTACCTTACTTTGTGTTTTGCCTTAACGGAATATTAAATAGACGGCGGGTTTGTGTAATATGTTCATGACTTAGGAAATAATTACATAGATCATCACAAGTGTGACAAAGCAACAACACTAGGAGAAGCAATCTAGAGAGTAATACATGATTAAATGAATACAATCTTTTTATTATATTGTTATCACCATTAGCGTAGTCTATTATTTAGTTTAATAGCTAAAACCAAACCAACCTCTCAAACATATGATTTTACTGCTTTCTTATAAATATAAAAATACAAAAATAATCTTCTCTCAACCCCTAGAATTCTGTTAGACCGTGATTAAGCCTTCCCAACCTATTCCCCTAGAGAACGATAACAACCCCCGAGTCTTGCCTATACTACTACTACAACGGTTAGGTACTCTGCCTAGGGAGTTGTAAAACTTCTTGTAGAAGTCCCTTACGACAACTGCATCAAGTTTTTGGCGTCGCTACGAGTCAGTCTTAGTGGATACGGCGTATCAGTTTAGTGAATACGCCGTATTCCAGAACTGATAGTAATGTTTTTAAAGTGCAATAAAAAAATAAAGACTGATAAAGTCCAGACAATCAATACGATGTATGGTATGGAGCGGATACGTCGTATTAATGTCTGGGAAGACAAACTCGATAAAATTAAATAACAATCCGGGTTGTCTCCCGGGAAGCACTTTTGTTTACAGCGAAGTCTTTAAGTTAGACTTGTCTTCAGCTTCTTATCACGTTGTATCATCATCAAATTCAACCACTTCCTCATTAATAAGTCCATCGTGATACTTTTTCAACCTTTGTCCATTGACTTTAAAACTGATTCTATTTTTATCGATAATTTCTACGGTTCCATATGGATGCACAGTTTTCACCACATTCGGGCCGTACCACTTTGATTTAAGTTTTCCTGGATGCATCTTAAATCTTGAGTTAAACAATAATACCTTATCTCCTGCTTTGAAATCTTTATCCCCTAGAAGCCTAGAGTCATGCCATTTCTTAGTTGGTTCTTTGTAGATCCGGTTGTTTTCATATGCTTCTTCTCTTAACTCTATTAATTCATTAAGTTCCATGAAATGGTTTTTTGCAGCAGCTGTGAGATCCATATTACATTGTTTTAATGCCCAATATGCTTTATGTTCGATCTCCACAGGTAGGTGACAAGCTTTTCCATAAACCAATCTGAAAGGGGTGCATCCAGTGGGCGTTTTGTAGGCAGTTCTGAATGCCCATAATGCGTCATCAAGCTTTTCTGACCAATTCTTTGGGTTATACCCAACTGATCTTTCCAGAATACGTTTTATAGCTCTATTGGTCACTTCAGTCTGTCCGTTGGTTTGAGGGTGATATGCAGTAGATAGTTTATGAGTCACTCTGTATTTTTGCAAGGCTTTTTCTAATTGAGAGTTACACAAATGTGTTCCCCGATCACTAATTAAAGCTTTAGGAACTTCGAACCTTGCAAATAATCTTCTTAAGAATCCAATCACAACGCGAGCATCATTTGTAGGAAGAGCTTGAGCTTCAACCCATTTTGAAACGTAATCCACCGCTACTAGTATATATTTATTCCCCTTCGAGTTTGGAAAGGGCCCCATAAAGTCTAGCCCTCATATGTCAAATACATCACATACCTGAATATTGTTCTGTGGCATCTCACTCATTGATGATATGTTCCCTTATCTTTGGGATGCATCACATCTCATCACATAATCTTTAGCATCTTTAAATATGCTAGGCCAATAGAATCCAGATTCATAGACTTTCCTTCCAGTAATCGACGCACTATGATGTCCCCTAGTTGGTCTAGAATGACAATGTGCCAAGATTTCATGGATTTCGCTCCCAGCAACACATCTTCTCATCACATTGTCTGAGCATAGCTTGAATGCATAGGGTTCGTTCCAAAAATAATTCTTAACTTGAGAGAAAAATCTTCTTCTTTTTTCAGGTGTTCAGTTTGGAGGCACAATCTTTCCAACGATATAATTAACATAATCAACATGGTTCATCGCTATTGAGTTTGGCTTTTAATATCATAAGATGTTCGTCGGGAAATTCATCAGTGATTTCCTCCTCCGTGAATGTTCCTAAATCTGGGTTCTCAAGTCTTGATAAATGATTTGCAGCTAAATTATTCACCCCTTTTTTATCTTTAATCTCAATGTCAAATCCTTGAAGGAGTAGTACCCGCCTAATAAGCCTTGGTTTGGCGTCCTTTTTGCTAAACAAATACTTCAAAGCAGAATGATCAGTGTAGACTACAGTTTTTGATAAGACAAGATATTGACAAAAATTATCAAAAGACAAAACAACTGCAAGAAGTTCTTTCTCAGTGGTGGTATAATGCTCTTGGGCATTATTCAAGGTTTTGCTGGCATAATAGATTGGCTGCCAATCCGGGAAAAATAGCTTAAAAGAGCTTACTCTACTAGCTCTAGCTTATCAAAGATAGCTAGTACTGTCCATAAGACCATCAAATTGAACTCTTATCATACAAAAAAGCTTTTTTGAGTGATTTTTGGTAAAATAAACTTAAGCCTTAGAAACTATGAAAAAGTTTTCTAAGACTTATGTAACAGCTTAAGAAGATTATAAAAAAAGAACTTTTGAGAGCTTATAAAACAGTTTTAAACAATCAAACACTTTAACTTAAAAATGGGGTAAAACATTAAAACTTCAATCTTTCATTAAACTTAAATATCTGATTACCAAGGCTTTTAAGAACCATCTACAATTAAGCCATGATAAAACTGTATTTATAAGCTGAAAACTACTAAACAAACTTAGATGCCCAAAGGCTTACAAATGAGCCTATTTATACTAAACTAATGAAGGTTCTAGGTCTTGTGGTTCTTTGCTGAGAGGGCTCAAGCCTGTGTTTCTTGTGTGAGAGAGGTCACAAAGCAATTCCTAGGCCCCCCCAAATCCAATTGAGTAGTGTCAAGTCATGTTCATTCTCCACCTTGATCTTTTTGTTCCTAAATAAATATCATTGACGAATAAAAATGCAAGGGATTGCCAAGGTGGCAATTGGTAGGATAAGGTGTGGGGTGTGTAGACAAAGTGGAGAAGAAAGGGGAACAGTGTTGGGGTAAATTTGGCGGGTAATGGAGACAGGGTAACTGAAAGGGATGTACAGTGTTCCCGCTCCCATTTTGAAGTTTGGGAAATGTTAAGAATAGTCCCTAAAGGTTTATAAGTGTATTGCAATCATAGTCCTTAATGTGTGCAACTTTGGTCCTTGAGGTTTAGGAATGGTTTGCACCGTTAGTCCTTTTAAGGACTAACGAGGTTAAATTTAAAAGGGGTAAGGGATAACGGGAGCATAAAGGGTGATGGTGGGCTAGTTGTTGGGCCGGGTATGGTTTTAAAAGGACTTGGGCCTTTTTGAAGGCTTAAGGCTTATAAAGATATAAGTGGGTTGACCCGGGCTCACTAGGTGGGTACGGATAGGCCCACTTTTGGCAATTTCAAGTTTCGGGGTTTTTTCTTTTTCTCTTATTTTTTCTTATTTTTTTTTTTTTTTTTTTTTTTTTTTTTTTCTTCTTTCGTTATTTTTTTTTTATCCTTCTTTCTTTTATAATCTTCTAGGTTAGATCGTTGCGCTTTCAATGCCTCACCCGGGTTGACTTTGGACTTTGCTATTTTTGATATTCTCATGGTCTATTATTTTTTTTTTTTTTTTACTATTTCTGTTCTCGTGCTCAGTTTGTCGGTTTTGCCTACTTCGATTTTGTCCTTTTCTTGAATATCCATTACTTGCATAAAACAAATGCAAAACATACAAATACAATGTATTTTTGGTACGTTTTTAGTCATTTAAGTCCGTTTTTAGTGGTCAAAAGTATGTGTAATTAAACACATACCAAAATCCCCCATATTAAGATATTGTCGTGCCCTCACGCAATGCTATAAGTAAGCACTTAGAAAACTAAGAATCTCGATCCCCTTTGACTAATTACCTCGAAAAGTAGCTAAGTGTTCATCGAGGAGAATTAAAGAATCAAGAGTTTAAAAAAGCTCCATTTTTACCTTTTTCTTATTTTTTTTAGCAACTAACTAATTTGGCTTTCGTTATTTTCATAACCTTTAGGGATCATAGAACAAAATGCATTTCGATCCGAGAGTGCCCCAAAAAAGGGTAAATTCATCGTACCCGACTTTTCACTAGCTCCAAACCAAGCTTAAAACGAAATCACCGTTAAATATCAGTTAGGATGCTACAATACTTTATTTGTATCTGTGACTTTGCACTCCCGGCAATTATTATATCTTAGATGAATGTGTATTATGAATTTCAAATAATGGATTAACATTTTTGCAAAAGTCTATGCTTCACGTTCCAACCCGAGGAATAAGGAGTTTGCAAGGCGAGATATACCAAGTAGTGAATTCCTGTCTCAGGCACATCCAAACTGCTGCTAAGTGACCAGGCTTTTTGACTACCCCACAGAGACTAGAGTATCGGGACTCACGGTACTTTAGGTTTCAAAAACTTTTAGGTTTCAAGGGTTATACATTCGCTTATTTAAAAATGAAATAGTCAAAGTTCAAAAGCATATTTAAATTTAACAAAAAGAGATCTATTTATTAATTCACACTTAATATTAAACATAACATTGATGCAATTGTAACCCTTGACCTTTTAGAAGGCTGCAACATCGGTTGTGAGCCGGCAAGATGCAGCAAACTTTTATCAGTCTCAGATTTTTATTCTTACTATGGGCTTTCTTTAGAAGGCTGTAACATCGGTTGTGAGCCGGCAAGATACAGCAAACTTTTATCAGCCCACAGTTTATATTTATTATTTATTATATTTTTTTCATTTTTCATCATCATTTTTTTTACTATATAGAGAAGACTTCTTTTTGAAAAATTAAAGTATAAATTTGAACTAAGACTAAAATTTTTGCTATATACTACATAAAAATTGTTGATTTAAGTTTAATCTCCAAAAATAGCACGTATTATTAGTCCGGTTAGGAGCTTATGGGAGAAAAAGCCACAAATTACATACATGAGCTCTTAAGATTTCTAAATAATCCTTGTTTAGCATCCAACTCATACTTAACTCTATCATTTTTCGTTCTTCGCGAAGATTCGCGAACGCTTAGTCTAAAAGTTAAGGAACAAGCTAGAGCTCAACACGCTTGATCGAGTCAAAATTTATTCTTATTCTACCCAGCAGGAAAGTCAAAATTGTGACAAAACACTTATTTTATTTTTGAAAATTTTTATTTTTTTTTTAAATTTTGGTGGTAAAAATGGGATTACGTGAAAACAACGACTGACACGGCCAATCAAATCGATAAGATCCCCATACTAGAATTAAACATTTCTTAATGTTTTAAGAAGGGTCTTTACGTAAATCCTAAGCCGTTTATTAAGTATGCTTAAAAGTTAGAAACGTTGTTATTAGATTAGGATATTGGATTTCCCAAATGAAGCTGAGGATTTGAAGCTCGAGTGATCGAAGGACAAAACCGCGAGCACGAGAGGCTTCAAAAATCCGGGACAATCCTGGACAATCATAAAAAACACAAGCAAACGAGAATGGAAAGAGGCACACCTTCTCACAACAAAAAAAACACTTATTCATTACTACATAATATAACTACGGATAAGCATGGGTTGCCTCCCACGAAGCGCTTGTTTAGGGTCCACTTAGCTTGACACTATCCCCGAATTCATTTTGTCAATTGGGGAGGTTTGGAGATCGGGACAACCATTTGTGGTTACGTCCCCTCCAAAGAGTTAATTCGATGACGTTCACCTTGATATTTGGCTCGGTGTTTTGAGATTAACTCACGGTGCCATATGGAAAGACATTGGGAATCTGGTAAACGGTCCGGACCAACAGGATTTTAACTTGCCCGAGAACATCTTTAATCTAGAGTTAAAGAGGAGGACTTGATCCCCGACGTTGAAAACGTGGTTTTTGATCTTGGAGTCGTGGATCCTCTTTGTCTTCTCTTTATAGATTAAAGAGTTCTCATAGGCATGATCACGAGTTACAATTTAGTTCATTGAGTGATATTTATGGTGTTCACCCGCAGTCCTCAAGGTCAAACAGTTTGCATGCTTCAAGGCCCCAGTAGGCTTTGTGCTCGAGCTCGATCGGTAGATGAACATGCCTTTCCTTAACGAGCTTGTATGGGGGACACCCGAGGATGTTTTGTAGTGGTTACGGAAGGCCCTAAGTGCTTCATCCTAGTTTGATTCCGACCAAGATGCACTGTTCTCGCCCCGGGACCCTTCAGAATTCATTTCAAGCCACGCGCTGGATACTCAACTTGGCCCACTTTATTTGGGGGTGATACGCGCGCCTGGAGAGACAGTGAGTAACTCCCTAATTTAAGCATGACCCTTTGCAAACTGTTCATTCCAAAAAATGAGTTATCGCGATCACTTATGATGCACGAGGGGCACAAAATCGTCCGAAGAGATATTTAAGAAATTAGCAAACAACTCGGCGTCGTTGGTAGGTCGCGCTTTGGCTTCAAACCCATTTAACAAGTAGTCGACCGCCAACGAGTATGTATTATTCCCTCGTGAAGATGGGAAGGTCCCTATATAATCGCATGCCCAACACCCCGTCAAAGATTTCGCAAACTTGGATGGAATTTTAAGGCATTTCATCACGTTGCGAAATTTTTCTTTGACGCTGACAAGTGTCACATCGGGTGGGTCCACTATGGCAAGCTGTGGGTCCACTATGGCAAGCTGTGAGGATGTCAACAGCTTCTTGGCCCGAACCACACCGCGGAGAATTTGATCCGCCACTATATTTTGAAAATAGGGGTCGTCCCAAAAGTAGTGTTTACATCCTGAAAAAGACGGTTCTTTTGTTGGGATGACATCCCTTTAACAATGAAATTTCCCCGCGTGGCTAATTTGCATATCGACAAAAACAAGGGGTACTTGAGTCGCCACGAAAAGTGTCACCATAATTAATGTGTCTCAAGTGGAAAATCTTTCGTTTACCTCATTTGGTCGAGCACCATTTTCTAAGGATTTTTCTTAAGGGAAGATGTCGGCCGATCGAGATTCTCACTCCTTTTGTGTCATCTTTACATTGAATGTGAACTCTTGAAGGAGGAGAACCCCACCGGAGCAATCTCGCCTTGGAATCTTTTTTAGCAAAGAGATATTTTAGGGCGGAGTGATCCGTATACACTATGCTTTTGTATAAGATGAGGTAAGATCAGAATTTTTCGAAGCCATACATCACGGCTAACATTTCTTTCTCCGTCTTGGTCGTATGCGATTCAGCGTCCTTTCATTGTTTTACTGATCATAGTGTATCGGCCTAAGTGTTTTTCATGTCTTGCCCCAAGACTGCACCTATGGCAAAGTCGCTTGCATCGCACATAAGCTCAAAGGGCAAATCCCAGTCGAGGGCAATAAAGATTGGAGCTTCGTTAAGTTTTTTCTTTAACGTTTCAAAAGCTTGAATTACATCATTGGAGAAAGATGATGGAGTATTCTTCTCAAGAAGATGAGTCATTGATTCGTGTTGAATCTATATATACGTAATAATAAAATATATAATATGATGGAAAATTACCAATTCACCCTTGAGGACAAAGATTAAAAGGAAAAATCTTCACAAATATATATAATATAATACGTATGTAAACCGAGAAGTATGATTCCCGGGTCGTTATTCCCTAATGATTCATGAAATGTGTAAACCCGGTTTGATGTTCAGACAAATGAATTGGAATGAAGAAAATGATTGATTTGCTTATCTACTTTTACAATTTTTTTAAGAATTTATAACAATTTAAGCCGAAGAATAAATAACGGGAAACCAAAATTTAATAAAAATGCAAAACGGGACCCTAAACGGAGGTCAAAAACCAATAAATTTGATAATAATTCAAAACCTTACTTAAATTATTCTTTTAATTGGATCTATTTGACTAACAAAGTAGTTAGTAGAAAACTAGAACAAAAACGGAGTTGAAATGAGCGTTAAAACACGAAAAATGAGAACGGTTTTTTGGATTTTTCTTAAGCTAATAATCTAAAAAGCCTACTATAAGCTAGATTATGCTACTATTAAGCTAATTCTAACCTAAAAAGCTAATTGAACAAGAATAAGCACACAGAATAAGCTATAAGCTAGTAATTCAAAATAAGAACTTATGCAAAACACTTAAAACCAAACAGGCCTTAAGGGCACTTTGAGCTTAAAAATAAGCTAGCAAATAAGCACCTTATGAAGTGAAACTTGGTTTTTCTAAAAACTTGGCTTAAACTCTACTAGAAAATGCTTTTCAAAAGAGCTTAAAGCAACAAGAGCTTATTAAAAAGAGCTTGTGAAAACAGACAGCATACTCACAAATCAGTGAACACTGATTTTTAAAAAAGGATAAATACCATTTTTGAACTTAAATTCAAATGTTCAAAAGAGCTTATAATTCAAAACAAATTTGAAACATTTAATCTATGACTTGAAAACTACTTGTAATCCAAAATTCAAAAACTAAAAACAAAATCTACCCTCTGAATTCATGGATTGAAAAAGGAACTTTTACTTTTGACTACCCTGGTGCAGAGTGCACTTATATATGACTCAACTTGAAATTCTACTAATACACGCCTAATGCAACAATCCTAACATTCTTCAATCACAAAACTAAGGCCTTCAAAAACACTTATATTAGCTAAAATTCAATTAAGCTAAAAAATCCTTCTATGACTGATTATAAGCTCATATATTCAAAGCATTAACTAGAAAACTTATGTAAACTTGATTACACTTAACACACTTTTTAGAATTCAAACCTATAAACCTACTAATGATAATCAAACTTAGATTTAATTCTTTAAGTGCCATAAACAGTTCTAGCTTATGATAAAATCTATTTTGCCAAACACCCCTTTATCATTTTTAAAATTCATTTAAGCTTGCAATTTTAAAATCTAATGATTAAAACTTTATAACCAGATATTGAAAAACTTATATCTACTATTATGAACTTATTTTAACACTCAAATAAG